>QWTY01031146.1:1584-14710 GCA_008033365.1 Pseudorectes ferrugineus
GTTTGTTTGTTTTCTTTTTTTAGTAAAAGAAAGCCACCAACGTCATTTTAGTACTCTTGGTTAGCAGATTTGCACGGGGAGGATTGAATACCCTGTCCTGTCTCTCTTATCTGGTAAATTAGCACTAATTAGTTTGTCAAGAAGTCTGAGAGGAAATTCCTAAATGCACCTAGGAGCAAGCCTATTGTTTTGATCCTATGACCAGCAGGAATAACTTGAAGATAAAACATGATATAATATTGCAGCGGGAGAAATGAGTAAGAGGAAATAGGAGGGGCTGCATAGTCAGGAAAATGATCAGTTTATACCATGACTTGTTATAGCAGATGTAATACTGTTTTCTCTTCTTTGTTCCTCAGACCTTTCCCTAGCAAGGTAAGCAAGCAGTTATTATAATGTGGGCAATAAAAGTTTTTTGAGTGGGTTTTTATTTTTTTTTTACTTAGTGAACCCTTAGACTGAACAGCTATAAAATACTTATTTCAAACTTCAGATACTGGGAAAGTATGAACAGGGCTTCAGCCTGTTATGGCTCTGATGTAAATCCTACAACAGATAATTAATTTCTCTTCTGAGCAGGAACTAGTGGTTCCTGATTGCCCTGATTTCTAACTGGAAACTGTTGTTTATTTTGTGATAGAAGACCTATAATCCAGCAGTGTGCCAACTTGGAACTGAGTATATGTGAAGCTAAAGAATAGATTTTGGGAGGGACTGCTTTGGACACTTGATTGTTCAATGCTATAGTCCATTACCACCAGAGAAGTGAAAGGAGTTTGGGATCTCAGAATATTAAGCCATTGGTGTTTCTTTAAGGGCACTGAAGACATTTGCAAGCATCTTTTATGAATTCTGACATTTTGGCTGATCTACTTTTTCTCCCTGTTCTTACTTGTTTCTTTTTTCTTTTAACCATACTTTTTCTCTGGCTTTGTTTTGTATGTCAAGTGTTACGGAGTTTCCTTTATCTCCTCATTTAAGAGAGCTCCAACAGAGAAATTGGCAATCCTTTTTTTTTTTTTTTCCTTCTTTTTCTTCAGGATATTTATTAATGGTTTGTAAAGTTCTTGGAAGTAACAGACTTTTGAAAGGGAAAAATGAGCAAACAAGGTTAAATGGAACTCATAATATGCATATAAATTCTTATTTAAGATTTAGCTCTTACAAGAAACCCCAAACCCAAATAACTATTTTATAAATTTCTTTTCTAAATACCATTTCACAAAAGATACCAAGAAGTTGTTGTGGTGGCCAAAAGAAGTTATGCTACCTAATTGTATTGCCTGTCTAGCAAAAACTTCATGAAGTGCCTGCTAAAACTGACCTAAAAAAAAAGCATTTCTGAACAAGTGGATTAAGTCACATCTTGGAGAATAGATTTTAACAGAAGTTGGAAACTGGGATATTTACAGATGTAAATGCCTATCAATTATGAGAAACAGAATATGGCCCTGAAACTCAGGAATGATTCCTTGAGTAAAGTCATGAAGATGTGAATTATTGATTTTAAAGGGTTTGGTTGCTTGCTTTTTGTGTCTTGAGGGTTATCTTTGCTCTTTTGGGAAATAATTGCAGAGGACAACGAACTGAGTGTAGATTCAATATAGTTTGCCACTTACACTCTGGAACAGCAAACCCAGACTTGAGTCACAAGGGTTAAACAGGTTGTTACTTGTTCCTTTTTGTGTGAAGATCCTTCTTACCCTGCCTGAAGTGGAAAAGGTGGAGTAGGAGAAAGGAATACAGTGACTGGGTGGGTAGGTGTGTTTTGAGGGAGGGGGAGCAGATTTTGGAAGGATCTATTACATTACAAGACATGATGTTTGGTCCAAAATGGCCAGTATCTTGTCTTGGAAGTCTATATTGACCTCTGGGCTTCTAGTTTTTTAATTAAAAACAAAACAAAAAAGGCCAAATCACTGTTATTGGATACAGTAGGGTAACCTGGCTGAGTATAGGTAGTATATCCAGTATCTCAGCTGTGGAGGTAAAAGAGTCTGGAATCCTTGACGGAGTCTGGAATCTTTGACACCTCAAATGTGTCTCTGAATTAGTCTCCTGGATCTTGCATGCTGCAGTTTAGGGACCATGTCAAAATGTCAGCAGCTGCTTCCACATTTGTAGTGTTGATAATGTGACCTTCAGGTTAAGAGATCTCTGCTGACGTAAGCTGTGCCCAGAATATGTTTGTTTTACTCTATTTGGAGCTTTTGTAGTTGCATACTTCCAAATGACCACAAAGCAAATGAGGGCATGAAACAACTGTCTTTTGCACTTGCAGGTGGCTCTTCTAATACTTAAGCACTGATGCTTCCACTTTTTCCTTGTGCCCTGGGGTATAATGCTTTGTGGTAAAGCACATGTGCAGCTTAAATGAGAAGAAGGTAGGAAAGGAGCAAATGTATTTTTTGGTAACACTGTCCTTGTATTAGTTAACATTTATACCTGGAAGGGTGGGTTTGCAAATGGGGGAGTTTGCTGGGGAGATGTTGTAAACAGGAGGGAGGATTTAGTCTCTTAACCTGTCACAGCTCAGTGCTGGTAAATGCAGCTGAGCATAGTGATGCTGTCTTGGGTTTTTTGTCCAGGTTTTGCTTCTTATATGCAGACTGTGTTCAACTCGGTACAAAGTTGCAGTAATGTGAGTGTGCTGTCCACTTCTGTTAACTCTTTTTCTTGGATACTTACTCAAGATGGGCGTATCAATTGGCACAAGATTCACACATAGTGATATAGGTAATTACTGCACGGTGTGTGCTTCAAGGGTTTGTTACTCTTTGAGCTAAGTTAGCCAAGTCACTTTCACTGGAGCCTATCACCTCTTTATATAAAATGATAGCTGGTGTGAATCAAACTGTAATTGTGACTATTAAGGCTGGTGTGAATCAAACTGTAATTCTGAATATTAAGGCTGGTGTGCATCAAACTGTAATTCTGAATATTAAGGCTGTGTAAAGTAGGGCTGTCTCACTAACCAAGTTTAGTTGTAGCTTGGAAGGCCTCTAGTCTACTTCGTAACTGCACTGCGATCTGATGTTATTTGTGAGCTTTGTGATTAGTTTATCATGTTAGAACAGCTCCCCCATCCACCCCCAATCTTGCACGGGCTGTGTGCAGCATTACTGTCAGAGACATATTTCCAGAGAGATGGGAATCAGGCCAAGCAGGAATTATTACAGGTTGTGGTAACTCTGTCTATCAATGACTGCACTTTGCAGTTGTACAATGTTTGCATTGTGTCTGTCTTTGTCCTATGACAGACTTATTTGTCTTACACCCCAGCCTGTAGCTTCCTGAATAGAAAAATGCAGGTTCTGTCACGACAGCTGCTTAATAAAGGCACATGTTGAAATACTCAGGAAGAGAAAACTGTTTTCTGGGAAAATTACAAATTGCTGAGAGGAAGGACGTAGCATGCAGATGGGCTAGAAAGCGTGCAGGTCAGGATTCCTGGCCTTTTCCTGATCAGTAGCCTGATCTTGCGAGCAGAGCAAGGCTGAGCACCTGGAAGTTTTATGCAGGTATCATTGTATTGGCTGAAATAGTGCAGATAGCCAGGGTCAGTCTCTTTGAAGTATGGAAGTACTAACCCACTTATAAGGACTCCTTGTCTCTACCTGCTTTCTGTCTCAAGGGACTTGTAGCTACAGCATGTAGCACCAGAAATAAAGGGAAAAAAAATTTGGGCCTGTAGCAAGTGAGGAAACAAATTCTGGAGACAGCAGTAGGTACGTGCCTGCTCCGAGCCAGCAGTTATGGGCTGGCTTACACAGGAGAACTTTGTTAGTTCTGCAAATTGTTTGTGCCTCTGAGAGGTCATGCTTTTTTTATGAACAGTGGCCCTTTCTGCCAAGTTGAAGGACATCTTGTGTCTTATATGTGGCTACTGTATCTGTTACACAAGTGACAGCACAGCAACAGTAGACTTCTTTAATGTGTCTGATGTCAAATTTATTTTTATAAAGCAGTGTAATTCATTACTGGGGCCAGCCCAGATATTTCCTATGGCCACAGTCAATCAACACTTGTGACACAGCTGTTGCTGCCATTGCACAGTGAGCTCCCCAGTTGGAGTATAAGGTAAAATTGAAGCAGGTTTTTCTTATTTGCAGTCAGAAATCTACACAGGACCATAAATACAACCTTCTGTTGGTACTCGTGTTGTATAGTTGTCAGAATTAAGAATTTATGGTCAAACTGATGTTGTTTGAGGCTGTATCCTTTCTATAGACACTCTTCTGCTGAATGTTTGTTTCTCCATTGATGTAGTTTTTGCTGACGTTTAGACTTTGTTTGAAAAGGTGGGACAATTTGCCTAGTTCCTTAAAATACACTTTTTTTCATAGTCAAGTCAGAAATAAGAGCATATGTGTAGTTTAATGGCTCAGTTATGGTCTTGATTTAAAAATGCTACCTAAAATGTGTCTTGATCTTATAGCTCTGAAGGAGTTACAGATCAGATAGAGGGTAGTAGAAGGAGTAAGGCATATAACTGATGCATGACTCTGAGTATATTTGTCACAGCCAAATTGATTACTGTAACTGGGCTAGTCTAGTGTTTCTTGCTTTCTCAGCCTTTGGTGCTTTTATATAAAACTAATAAGTAACTTGTTCTGTACTTTTTCTTTCCCCTTGTTGTTCAGTGATGTGGTACAAATTAAGAAGGATTATCTGCTAAATGTCTCTTCTTTTAAGAGGGCCAATATTGTTGGACAGTGTGGGAATTTACAAAGTGTTGCCTTTCTCTGCTTTTGGGATTTTTCTGCCCACTCTCCCTCATGAGAAACAGGAAAGAAAACATTTTTCTGATGAGGATATTAGTGTCACATTGGCATTTTAGAGTAGTCGGATTAAATGGGTTGTTCTTGGAATTTGGAGTTCAGTATTCAGTGTTGTTACTGTGGATACAGCAATTTGCTAAAGTAGCCACCTCTTCATGCTTTGCCAGTGGCTAAATGTGCCTTGCATGGGTCCACCTGCACACCTTATGTTAGACTGAACTCATGCCCATTGACTGCTGGAACCTACTTTTTTTTATAGATGAAAGAGTAAAGGGGGGCAGAGTGTGGACTGAAGGGAATGAAAGTCTCAGAAACCTCACCCCCACCCAAATATTGCTTTTTTTGTTCCCACCTTCACAGAGTTGCATTCTTTTGGGCTTGGAAAATCATAGACATTTCCCTAAAACATCTGGGTGATAAATACCTATTAGAGCCCAATGCTGACTCTGTGCGAGCTTAAACATAGTTTCATATCCTGAATTCTGTGCTCTTCTGCCTTCATTTTTTTATTCTTTGGAATATTGGTTTTCTCATCTTAAACCAGCACATTTGAACACATTTAAAAGCAAGCTGGTGGAAACATTCATTTGTAAGTAAACTAAATGGACAGGAGTGCAGATAGTCCATGAGTTTAGTGGGAGGAAAAATACTCAAACACCACCTCTGTAGTACAGTTAAATGCAGTTAAGCATTTTAGGTTTCTAATGCTGGATCCCTGAGATTTGCAGTTATTTTGTTGAGGAGCTTCGTTTTATGGAATACTGCTAAACTGGAGTTTAATGAAAGGAGCATGGAGAAATCCTGTGGAAACAGTGACTGTTGAACTGCTTGAAATGTAAGGATTTCAACTTGCTTTCTGTGTTGGTTCTTTAGTGAAATGCAAATTGAGTTAAGAATGAATGAATGCATGTGTCCAACCCTTGAGGGTTTCTGTGCTTTGCCTGGATTGGGGGCCAGAGTCAGGAGTGGCCACATGAGTCTGTGCTGAGATCATTAGGCTGAGGACACCAGCTGTGCTATTATTAGGGGTTTTAAAGTCTGTGGCAGATGTTCTAAGGCTCTCTTCCAGCCCCCACATATGGTGCAGTGGAATACATGGAAAAAAGAAATTCTGAAAAATTGTTTTCCTGTTCAGCAAACAGATTTTTAAATTTTTTTCCCCTTGTGTAGCTGGACAAGATATTTATGTTGACTTGAATGTATTAAAAACCAGTTTGAAGTATTTGAAACAAGAACAAAAAATGTATTCATATGAAAGTAAATAGAAGTGCTTTCCTTGAAAAGGAGGACTTGAGGGGCTAGCCAGAACTCAAGTTTAGAAGTGCATATGTTTTGCCATTTAAGTATTTGTTTTCTATTTTCTTTACCACCACTATTTAGACAGGGCCCTTGTTGGATTACTTTTTGTGTATGTATATAATGCAAAGCTGTACCTGCAAAGAATTTGAATGCTGGTGATGAGACACAAGAGAAGATGTAATATACATGGAGCAAAGAGGTATTAATAATGAGATTAAAGTCTTTGAACAGATGTACTGCTTATTATGTTATGGTGATACAGCACATAGCATGAAGAAAAGCATGTTTTTTCTTTGTTTTTATTGTCATAGGAGTATATGTGTGTCTTGTTTTGAGTGTAATTTGTTTTCTCTCTGGAAGTTACTTAACCAGTTTACATACCCTCAAAGTATAAATCACAAGCTGCTCTGTGGAGTTCTGATATGCTCTGTGTAGTACAAAATGCAAAAGGGAGCTATCTGCCAGGAAGATGCAAGTCTGACTAAATGGCAGACCAAAAGTACATAAGGAAGAAAGCAAACTATTTATGATAGGTAACAATATGTCTCTACATCTCATGTGTTATGGGTTTTTTAGCCATGGAAGTGTGTTGTTGCTAAGCAGAACAACAAATGTTTAAACGATTCCCTGTACATCATCTTTTCCTTTCTGTCATCAAAGTATGTGGTGTTTTTTGAGTTAAACCAGCTGAGATGGTGCATGAGTTGCCCTGTGTTGAGCACAAAGGGAAGAAAATGAAACACTTGAGAAGTTTTTTATTTTTTAATTTTTATGTGTCCATCTCTCAGCTTCCGAACTCTGAGGCAGCTCTCTCATACAGAGCTTTTTAGTATGATTAAAGAGAAAAGGACCCAAATTAAGCAATCTGTCATGCAGTTCTTATTGAGGCTCTTGTGCCTTTTGCAAGCATTTTCTCTGTGCATGTTTCTTTCTGGATGTTACAAGAACAGACCATACCTTTGATCAGAAAACTGAGTACTCGTTCTCTGCATTGTTTTATCTGATACCAAGGAAACAGCGTTGGTGACCTAAAGGTTTTTGGTTTTTTCCTTCTTAAGTCAGTGAACTGGAATTTTAATCAAATGCACTGATGCACTTGTAGGTGCATATGGCTGATAAGGGATACATCTCTAGATCTAGTCTGAATGTGATTTCTCCTTTTGATTTCCCTATCCCCAAACTGTTAATCTTTCTGCCTTCTGATAAGGGTGCTATTTTAAACCATTAGAGAGCCAGGTAGTTCTTCAGGCTGTTTCCACAATATGGTCTAAAAGAGCTAAGTGCATCCATGTACTGCACTGTGGGGAGCAATGAGATGTGACCCCAGAGGTCTGTGGTGGTTGATGTGCACGAGGGCTGTGCTACAGCTTATACCTGGTCATTGGAGAGTACTGCTCTGTGGTTGCACCCCAAGTAAAGCAGGACTGTGTGCTGAAACTTGTGTGTTGGCAACTCAAGTTGATAGCAGTGAGGAATCAATTGCTATTGGAGTAAGATTGTGACAGTCCACACAGTCACATAGCTCCTATGAAAAGAACAGTTTCTCCTGTGTTACTGAGATTACAGTGCGGGACCCAGAGAAAATTTAAGAGGATTAGTCATGGCGTGTTGCATTAAGCCTGACTGCTTAATCAGAAGGATTTTTTTCTGAAGATTATTTTGTTGGCAAAACTGGGAAAATTGGGATCTTGATGAGTTCCAGAGGCTTGCTTTGAAGCCTGGAGCAAGCCAAGTCCTAATGTGCTAACATAACTGGTTAGAACATGTTTTTCCCAGGTTAGAGGTGAACTGTCACATCTGCATGATGGGAGGAGACTGGGCTAAATGTGCTTGTGGTATTAAGCTTGCCTTCATAGGTGGCAGTCCTTATTTGACTAGAATTGAGTATTTATATAGCTTCTTACAGTATCAACTACTTTCTAACTGAAAAATAATTGCTTGGATTAAAGTGGTTGAGTCTTGCACAGCCTTGTACTGAGAGTATTAAACCTGGGTCAGCTCCCCCTTCTTCCCCCAGTTCTGAACTTTAGCAACCTGTTCAGTTCTCTGTGCATGAGGTGGGAGGACATGAGAAGGAAGGTTTCTTATAAACATGTTCCAGAAATGCATTTTCCCCTTCCAAGGATGTGCTTAGAGGAAGCAATTGTGCTTGTTAAATCTTAGCTTCCAGGATGCCCTGCAACTCTAGTGATGCCATGAGCGATATTGGTTCACATACCTCCTTTGGTAGAAAATGCTTCCATGCAATGGGTTTGAGCTGAATGGTTGGCAGTTATATTTTAATTTCTCTGTGACTCTAGAATGCTTTAGACATGTAGGTTCTCACATGTGGGTGTGTATCTTTGTGGGTAGATGGAGCAAAACTGATCCTCTCACTGAACATATGTTCTAAGTCTCCTCTGTGAGGATGTACAGGAGCCTACTAGTCAGTTTCGCTCCTTCTTCAGCCTTAATCAGTATATTGTAAATAGTGTGGGAACTACCATGTTAGGGGTATGCGTGTATTTATTTTCTGAGGGTTCATTTTGCTAATTGGCAGGTTGATAGATTAATGCACGCTCCTTGGGTATATTGAAAATGGATTGTGGATTTGTTTGTTTACTTAGTAATTTACTTTTTAAATAGCCCTCCCTTCCCCAAGCTTGACATTTCTTTTTATTTCTATCTTACAGTACTGAGCATGTTTCAGCTTCAAGTCAGCAGTAGGAAGAGAAATTTGTGTTCTGAAATGAGTGAAGCTCTGAAGAAGCAGCTCTCCCACTCTCTCTCCCTCGTCCTAGTTTAAAATTAGATCTGCTGGCCCAACAGGAAGGGGCTTACATTTCTTGCTCATTTTCCAACTGTCAAGCAGAGCATGTAGTCATGCTGAACAAAGCAGCAGCATTCCTGGATCCTTTTAATGATGTATTCAGAACTCCAGTGCCTCCTGATTTAATGAGTACAGTGAATGTATTCACAGCTAACAAGAGCGTGCTCATTAAACAGCAGTAAGTTAACTGTCCTATTCTCTTGCAGCAATCCAGTTCATAATTAAATGGTGCCATATCTGAATACAACACTGGGCTGTCAAATGCAGAGGTTAGATGTTCTGTGGATATGCGTGGTTAGATGGGGTTGTTGGAGTATAAGTAATTTAGCTTAGCTTGTCTCACTGATAAGGATACTTTTCTTGGTGGAGACTTTGTGTTTACAACTCCCAACCAACCAAAAAGTTTAAACTTAAGCAGTCAAAATGTTAATTTAAACTGTCTTTTAGCTGGTAGCTTTCAGTTTTATATTCTACTCCGTTGCACTATTACTGTTGTGTAAATCCAAAGTAACACAACTATACTAAATTGGACTTACTAGACTGTAACTGAGGGCAGAATTGGACCTTTGGTTGACTTGGCTGCTACATAAACTCAGTCTTAAAAATCCTGATGGTTAAGTGGTGACGTGAAAAATGAAGAGATCAGTTTAGTGTTTTGGATTGGCAGATGCAAGCTGAACAAAGGTTAGGCTGCTTAGAGGCATACAGGAGTTTGTTGGAATTGTCTTCAGTAATGTTAAGATAAAAGTAGCAGCTGAGGTCTCGTCTAAGTTATCTACTCCCTAAAGCACACTTATCTTAATTTTTTATAGGATTGTGGGTGAAAATGTAAATAGTGAATTCTTACCTTTGCTTTTAATCTAATGTCTATTCTGAAATATTTTGGTTTTAATAGTTACAGCCAGTATTTAATAATAGATTTGGAGGCAGAGGGAATTTGGGCCTGAGGGAGGGACAGCATATGCATGCTGTCTGCTTTTCTACTGGGAACCTCCTGACACTGTCTTGGGGCCTTTTAGCATAATCGGGATGACACCAAGCCAGTTCTGATTTCAAACCAGCTGACAATCTATTCAGTTTGTGCTGTCTGCCTTTCTTTAAACTGATTTCAGAAAAAAGCCATACAGTCTTTCGTACCTGTTTGCCATCTGGAAAACGAGGCTCCCACATGGATAGGGGCAGATGTACTGAATGTTTGATGCAGCCTTCTGCAGCTGCTGCGTGTTACCGCAGGCTGGCTGTACCTGCCTCTGATCTCTGCTCCTCAGCCAGTCCCTGCAGATCCCTGGCATGGGCTCCTGTGTAAGTCTGTCAAATGTATGCTGAACTCTCTAGTAATTCCTCTTTTCCCCAAGAGCCGTTTTCATTCAGATACCCTGTGTAAGCATCATTGCTTGTCTTCTACTCTGCCCTTTCACGCTAACACTGAATGGTAAGGTTCCTATTAAACGTGAACTTCCTGCTTTGTTCATGCTAGTATGTGTTGTAAAACCTAGGCGTGAATTGTTTGATGTAATTCAAAGGAAGAAAATTTGCACACTCCAGAGTAAGAAAAAACCTGTTCTTTTCATCTTTAAATAAGAAGAATGACCCACAGTGCTTGATTGAAACTGGAAACCAGTTGTTTACTTGACAGATCACATGGAGACACACTTGCAGCTACTAGTGTCTTGTGTAATGTGGGTGTGTGGAGTGAGCACACTGTGTGTAGAGAAAGAAGACAGAGGTGGAGAGGAGAGCTCAGGATGTCTTTGCTTTGTTTTAATCCTCAGTAAAACTTTCCCTGCTGGTTATCTGGAACAGGTGAATTCAGCTGGTTGACCTTTCTGTGTAACTCATTGATGGAGGTGAGTTGGGCACTGCCATAGGGATACCATACAAAACTGAGGCAGGGAAGGATCTGTTGCTTTCTACTTCTGCCCCCAGGGTTTTTTTCTGTGTATATTGTGCAGGTTGGTAAAAGGCCTGTGTGTTTTTCTTCAGTTGTGTGTTTGGTGGGGGGTGTGGATGGTGGTTGCTTTGGTTTTTGTTTTTGGGGTGTAGGATTGCCAGGGCAGAAAAGGAGTATTTGGGGAGCAAATTGCTTTTGTTTTAGTCTTATTTCTGGGGTTGAGTTGCTTTTAACTTACTTTGATACTAGACCACAAATGTACATTAGATGAGGAACAAAGTGGAAAACAGTTCCTGTGTTCCTCAAGCCTATTTTTGCAAGGTCTTAAGTATCTCTAAATTAGTTCTGAACTTTGTCTGGTTTTGGCTTAAATGTTTTTATATAAACTCAGAAGTTTGTATTTGACTTGCAGCTTTCTTATAGTAGCCATATAAATTATATTATACTTTTAATATTAAGATAGTCTGCCCACTTGCTCAGGGTATGATCTGCTCTTTACTGACTATGCCTGGGTATCTGAAAAGCTGAGACACATTCCAAATGTTCTAGTTCTGAGTAGTAATTTGTCCTGCCTACATACAGTGTTTTCAGAGAAGCTGCAGGGGGAGGATTTAGGACTGAACACATACTTGCTTGTGTGGGTATGAGAGGGCAGTGTAGGGGATATCCTTCACCAGAAGAATGATCCACAGTTTTCTCTGTAAACTTTCTTGGTTCATTATTTCGATTTGGATCTTAACGCTCACTGGGCCCAATACCAGTTACTACAAAGGACAAACTTTTATTACCTTGCATTAGTAAAACAACACTAGTTACTACCACAGGCAAGTTACTCCTTCCTCCAGTCTCTCTAGATTATTTTTAAAGACAATGACCTTTTCATTCCTTACCACCAAGCTAAGATGGTAGTGAAAATTATATTGCAAACTAATAAAATAAAATAATTATTGAATTATTGAGAAACATTGAATTGAAATACGTTGTAGGTAAAGGAAATCGAGAAATTTTGTGCTTTGCATGTAGTCTAATTATAAAGGTGGGGTTTCTTTGGTTGGGGTGTTTTTTCCTGTAGCAAATGGACTATCAAAGAATAGATGTGCCAGACAGTAGACTTAAATTGCTTGAAATAACTTTGCTGTGCTATCACAAAGCAGACAGTCTTGAGGATGTGGAGTGTGAGTAGATGGATGGTATAGGTCATGCAGCGGTGGATTGTTGCTACTAAGTTGACACAATGTTTGATGGGTAGGCAGGAGCCACTTGGTTAATGTCTTCAGGCTTTGAAGGTTGTATTGTGTCAGCAAGGTGACCTCATAATGATCTGTGTGTAAATAGCCAATATCTGTCTATATCTATACAAGATTTAGTTGCCAGTCAACTAGAGTTAAATCCTAATTTATCTCTTATCTTAACAGTGGCACAGTCTGGCAGAGGATAAATAATCTTACTGCCAGTTCATTCTTGATTATAGTGTCAGCAAATGTTCCTGGTGCTGAAGATACGTGGACAAGACAGATGGGAGATGGTAATTACATGGACTCATTGGGAAACTTAAAAGAAAAGTGTTGGTTGAAAAATTCTTACTTCTCAGAAAAACTGTTTTGCAACTTAACGTAAAAATTAATTAAAACAAAAAATAGATTTTCACAAGATATTTTATTACGTGCTGTGATTTTGGGGAAACATCTGTTGAAATCCC
Organism: Pseudorectes ferrugineus; assembly: GCA_008033365.1. Taxonomy (NCBI): domain Eukaryota; kingdom Metazoa; phylum Chordata; class Aves; order Passeriformes; genus Pseudorectes; species Pseudorectes ferrugineus. The sequence continues at coordinate 14,064 of QWTY01031146.1, forward strand.
AATTTGTACAGAAAGGGTATGAACAGGAAATCTCTCTTAGTTCTGCATGTTGCTGAAAAGAAACACTTTTTTCTGCAATTCCACCCTTTAAAAGACTATTTTATTCCCTTCCCTGACCACTGAAAGTGCTATATTTGCATGTTGCTGCGAATGATTGTTCTGGGTTGTCTTTAACTGATTGCTGAAGGTTACTGCTGTATTTCTTTCCTTCCTTTTTTTTCTTTTTTGCATTCTTTGGGAAGAAAAGAGACTTCAGTTCTGTCTGAAAAATTTGTATTTGTTTTTACTTTAAATCTTGTTGCTTCACTATCAGGCTCAAATTTAATTTCTTTTATTGCAGGTGTTTCAGTTCAGGCTTATGATGAAGTATAGAAATGCACATGGGAATAGAATTACATTTGCAAATGTAAATCACCTCATGAAATCCACCATTCACCATATGGTGAATTTCAGTCTGCTGTAATCATAGCCTGATGCTTGGAACAGTTCTGCCCTTTAGTATGTTAAAACTTGGAATCAGGACTGTTGTGAAGCAGGAAAACAGTGGTGTGAAAAGGCACTGGGAATACCTGCAGCTTCACTGATAAAGTAAATGACAGATTGTGTATCCTAAAGGCTGCATGTTATCCAGTCATACAGTTATGCTC
>QWTY01031147.1:4666-18070 GCA_008033365.1 Pseudorectes ferrugineus
ATATGGGAAATACAGCTTGTGTTAAAACTGGATCTCGGTGAGTAGATCTTCAGACATTACTGAGATAATGAACACTGATACATCCAGGCATTTCCTTACCCATCTAGTATATCAGTTTTGGATCAGTCTTTTCATCAGGAGTTTGTCTCTTCAGAAAATTCTGTCAGAAACTTAAAGGAATATAGTCACAAAGCAGTTAAACCGTGGAAAAGCAGATAGGACTAAAATTAATGTTATTGTTCAAAATTTATTTTAAAATTTTAAAGTTTAATTTAAAGTTTAAAAGAAAACTTCTTAGATGGCCCTTTGGAAAGTATACTGGACTCCCTCTAAGCAATTTTATTTATAGGGTTTCCTTTTTCCAGTATGAGATGCAACCGCTGGGCCATAAATCAGTTTTGAATTTCTTTAATGAAAACATTCCTTTCTCATTTAATACTTCCCATGCAGGATCATATTCTCTTCTGTGTAACAAGAATGTGTGATTGTTGAACTCAAACACACAGACTTCTAAACTACTATAATCACAACCTACATGCTCCCTAAATGTTTTCAGCAGTTTATTACTAATTCAAACATATTTTTAAAATGTAACCTTATTGTGCAATGACTGTCCAGCTTTAAAACAAATAATATTTCGTACGTCTCAGTACACTTGTATGACAAACTTTGTATGTGCATATCATTAAGAACAGATTTCCCTCCTCATTTTGAATGAAATTTTCAGCTTCCTTACTGAAAAAATAAAAATTTCTTCATTATGCAGCAACAGAGCTACAAAGCTTGTAGTGCACTGATCTGCAGCATTTTGATAGTCTTTATTTCCAGAGCGCACGTGAGTCCTGTTTCTTTGAGCAGGTGGTGGAAGAGAGGCAGTGAAAAGGGATCCAGTTGCATATACAAAACATCTTTCATCAAAAGGCCTTTGTTAACCAGTTAGAGTTTGTTGGATGTAGTTCAGGCTCAGTGACCCCTTTCCTACTACATATTGAACCTTTCAGCTGAGAAACCTCTCATTCAAGGTTGTTATTAGAGACAGTATGGTGTATAGAGGAAAGGCTCTGTGGGACAGGAGTGTTGTAAAGGGTTCATTACATCATTATTGTTCTGAGCACAGCTATCATATAGCAATTTTTGCTCCTTTCATGGAAAATTTCACTCTGGATGCTTGCATCCCAAGACCCACTAATAGGCAAGCTGTTAGCACCTTTTCCCACTGACCTGCAGTTGTGGATGGACCAGCTGTTGTTCAACTCCACTTGCTTCCTTCTTAGAAATTGTCTGTTCTAGAGCCAAATCCTAAGAACTGTTTCCTAGTAGTCCAGCCTACCAAACCAAAAGCCCAATATACCCTGACTTACTTCCTGGCAGCACGTTTCAGCCCCTCTGCACATTTCTCAAACACACCCTCCGAAGAAAGCCCTAGAAGAACGACCAAGAACTGTATAGCAATCTTTAACAAGTTTGTGCTGAAGCAATGAAGCAATTCCTTTTTTTAAACATATATGGCTTTGTCTCCCCAGTAAACTTACACTTCTGCAACATCCCTTCTGATCATTCCTGCTGCTTCTGACTCGGATATTCATGCTCATTTAAATTTACTTTCCTTTAGTGAAAAGGTAATGAAATAATTTTAGTTTTCCCCTTATACTGCAATTATTTTAAATTGCTGAAAGCAATACGCATTTAAAAGCACTAGATATCTTTTTCACCCAAAAATTAAACTAGAGAACAAATATCTGTTAAGTAGAAATACATGTAAAATCTGAGTGAAAGAAAGCCCAAGTTTAGTGCCTGTTTCAGGGGAATGGCTGGTAGCTCAGATGTCTGCTTTAAGAGGTCTTAGCTGTCCTAGAAGGCTAGCACAAATCCCAGTCCAGACTAGTGCTTCTGCCTGCTCTTTCCCATTCAGTCAGGTAGAGATGAAGTCAGTTACATGTCTCCAGGATACTGGGGATTCAAAAGGAGTTTGAAGTACAAATAGGCTAACGGGTGACAACTGAGGTTATGACAGGGTGGTCATGTAAGTTGAAAACAGACTCAAATTCACTGAAAACTAGGCATCATTAATTTTTTTCACTTGCATACCTTAATTACTGTACTTTATTATTCACACTCCATTCTTACCAGCATTCTTTAATGATCCTAATTTAATCATGATTGATCTTCTCCCAAATTCTCTAAAAACGCCATAATGTTGCAGTTTACAGTAAACTTGGACAAAAACACATTTAAGTGATATCAGAACAGTTATTTTGAGCTACAGTAAAATAAACATGATTTCTGAGTGAATTCACTATTAAGTGTGTATTTTATGTCATTAAAATGGAAAAAAAGGAGTAAAAACAGGCCAGTAAGAAGGTAATAAAAGACTGGGGATTTATTTTTTGGGGTCAGGGAGAAAAAAATCCCAAAAATATTTATGTCTGAATAAATTATGGACACTGAATTATACTTCTATGCAACATTTCCAAACAATAAAATTATCTTTTTTATTAAGTAAGTGTGAAGCTGTTGGAGGTTTTATTGATTTACATAGTGTGGAATTGAATGCGTTGCTTAAACAGACCTTAAAATTTTCAGTCTCAAAAGTTATCCTAAAACAGACTGCCTTGTCTAATTGGTCAAATATTGCAGTACGACAGGGAACAGGCACTCATGAACTCATAATATAGTTTTTTTCCCTAGGCTCTGCCCTTAAAACAACTAGAGTTGTTTGTCAGTCTGGAGCACTGCTATCATTTAGTTCTACACAGCATTCCGTTTCCATTTATTGGGAAATTATTCCAGTTCCTTCTTGATTAAATATTCTAGCTCGTCATTCCTGAGATAGCTATTGGTTTGAAAGATCATAATAGCTTTGGAGAACCCTTGAAGTGGTCTCAGTCCCTTGAACCATTCATTTGAAGCCCAGGAGCTGCTGCCTTCCTAGCAAGCAACTGAAATTTAATCATCTTCATTCAGTTCCTGTTTGCTGCTATTTGCTTGGCATTATTCCGCAACCTTTTATTTGAATGCGCCATATAGGTACGGTATATTCTCATGTATCCCAGCAACTGCAACAACCCACTTATGCTGATACAGGAATTCATTTGCTCCAAAACAGTCATGGGAATGAATTTGAATGTTTGTCAAAGATACAGCTAACCAGTGTCAAAAAAAGACTCAGGCTGTATGCAGAGCTCTCCCAACCAGGTGCCTTGTCCACCCTTTCTCTTTCTTTCTACATACAGTGGTAACTCATCTTTGTCAACACTAAGATACAGAATGACACCTAGGGCAATAAAACCCTAATGCCATTTAAACTCTCAAAAATATCAAGCAGTAAATTGCTGTGCTACTGTCATCTTAGTACCTCTTCTTCAAGTCACAGTACCTCTTCTTTGTTTCCCTTCAAAGGGAATGCCTGTTTCCTTGTCACATTAAAGCAGACTTGGATGACAGAAAAAAAAATAAAACTTGATTTTGTTGTGATCAAATTATAATGTCATAACAATTCCTATTGAAATGCAAGCATTTACACAGAAGACTTCAAGCTGTTCACTAGATATTCCTCTTATGCAGATACATATGCAGAAGAGCATATACATGAATATGTATATTCAAGCATATATATTTCTATTTTGTATATAGTTAAATATATATATATTTTAAATCCTATCACACATACAAAGACACTAATGCATAGATGTGGAGCTCTGAAGCTACGAGTTATGATACTGTTGCTTTGTAGCAGAAGGAAAACAACATCCACCCCTGCTGTCTTACACTTCCTGACACATTCACTTCACTCCTCCATGGTTCAAATACTGACTCAATAACTAGCATGGAGATTAGCTGAGCTTGGACTGATGTTTTGGTGAGTGTTTTCATACTCCAGCTGACTCAGGAAGATTTTCCAGGTGGCTTTCACACAAAATAAAACTATCCAGAGATGCTCAGCCAGGGCAGTATTTTTCTCTAACACTACGAGAGTTCATGTCAGGATTTATCTCCTGTCTCTTCCACAGACCCTATGTGTGCCAGTTCAAAGTTCCTGGTGTCCTGACAAGTTTCTCTTCAACTAAGGAACTCAGAATGGAAATCTCTCTAGAATTTGTCAGCCACAGAGGAAGTCAAGCCAAGCGTCCTGCCTTTTGCACAGCTTCTGTCTTGCTTTGTGGTTCTTGAAGCAAGGAAACAGGATCTGCAGACTAGTCACAGTAAGATATATTTAGCCACCATCTACAGACTTCACGTGTTGCCATTTGGCATTTTTTCTTGACACAAGCCAAGTATGAAGTATAAGAAAAACCACATGCCAAGCTGTTATGCACCTCCAGCAAGACAATAGTCTAATTGCACTGTGGTCTGTCTTAAAGAATTAATGCTAAATGCTAGAAATATTTTCTTCAGCATGTGGTTTGGAGCAAGGCAGAGGATAGAATGGAAAGCTATACAGTGTGAAAGACAATTAAAGAACAAGACATGACAAAGCATGTGTTATTGTAGTAGTTATTACAGCTTATGTGTTACTGCTTACCAGCCTAAAGTATGACATTTCTTAGAAGTGTCCTGGTTCTGTCTGTTTCTTTGATTTGATTTGGGACATGTAGCATAAAATTTGTGATGCCTTCACTTTGAGTATTTCCCAAAATATTAACCTCTGCCAGCTGAGGTGAGGTGTGGCAGACATTTACAATCTCCTTCCTTACACAGACACATTGCTAGTTGAGCTGGAAGGCTTTTGTTCCTCTCCACTCCTCTTCACCCTGAGCACCCTGAGCTTAGAGATGTTCTGTGTTATTCACTGCCTTTGAGCAGTGACTCTCACTCTTCCAGAAGTCAAAACCACAAGTGATCTGTCTTTGGCCTGTTAGGTAAATTGGTTTCTGTCTCCTTTTTCTGCCTCAGCTTTCCCAAGCGTAAGATGGAAAGGATGTTACTTCAAGGTCCATAGGTCTGAGTTAATATGTATCACTCCAGTAACTGGCCTTAGATATACTTCTGCAGCTGCTTCGGGCCTCAGTGTCTCCCAGCTGCTTCATGCATTCCCAAACACACACAAACAGCTGTCTCTGTTAGCTGGTTCAGACTGGTGGAACTTACTATTACCCAGCTCAGACCCTGGATCTCTGACGTAGCTGACTTGAACTTATTGCCAGTCCAGTAGACAGCCCTCAGACCTTCTGTTCTCAAGCATACCCAGTGCAGGCCACCCCAGTTCATGGCTCCCAAACCTCTTACCCTATTTACCACTAGTGTCTCCAGTTGCTGGCACCTGGTGCACACCCCTGTGACCCATAACAGGCAGCCTCCACACAAGAATACTCACAGACATACCCCATTCAACCAGGGAACAGAAACAGTGGTCAGTGAGTAGAACAGACACTGCTGAACACCCCCTGCTCACACACTTCCACTTGCAGTAAAATATTGGACCTGTAGGAGAAACGTGGGAGATGGGGGCCACATTGTCTAGAGCAGCATTTCTGCTTTTCGTAGGACTATACACCATGATGTATTTGTCTTCCTGCCAAAATAAGGGCTTCTAATCACCTCTTATGTCATGAACTGAGGCTTTACAGCAAGGTCAAAGGGTTCAAATTCCTTGCTAGATAGAGGAGAACTGAAAAATGCATCATTAACTTTTCTTGTAAATATGGGTAGATCTGGTTTGGATTTGTCCCTCTGTTTACTTTTATGATCTGGTGGATGAACTGATAATGGTGGGCAATTTTCACTTAATGACAGAGGCATAATTTCCTAAACAAGAAATAGACAAATGAAGCCCCAGGCAAGTCATGTCATGCTGTTCCTAACACATGAAAATAAAAACATATTCCATTGTTCATCAATTTTTGTGAGACTGAGGGTGTTTGGATGAAAGAGAGCATGTAAGTACAGCATGGGAGTAGGGACTTTTTTTAGCTGTTTTCAGTCTAGGGTGTTATATTTGTTTTACTGTGCTGATTATAAAATGGTTACATCTGGGAAACATATTTCAGAGCTGTAATTCTGCATTCTTCTTCCAGTGTCTGCCTGCAGCTGACAGCACAGACGAAAGGACAAATTCTATCATCTGCCTAGCACGTTATCACCTTACTACACACATAGGTCCACTAATTTTAGACTCCTCATTGACTAAGACAATGATCAAAAGAAGGAAGTGTCACAAAAAGCAGAGCAGAATAAAGTAGCCAAATTTATGATTTCTTACTGACCAAGCTGATTGAGAAGTAGACCAATCAAAAGCTGAAAGTTGATGGGAAAAAAATTAGATGTTGCCCTACACAGGAATGTTTTTACATAGGTTTGTAGTTAGATATTTTGCAATATCTCTTTTTTTTTTTAATGAAAAACCGAGCACAAATGAATAGCCCCTTTGTAGAAAAACACCTATTGTTTTTTGTCTTAATTTGTTTATATTTTAAATACCACTGGCTCAGGAAGTCTGACAAATCCTGTTTCTCAGAAGAAGAGAGAAAAACATTGTTGACTGACAGCTTTTTGGGAGGATAAATATTGGTGCAAATCATCCCACCCTTTTTGCTAAACATTTTTTTCAGAGGCAGCTGGGCAACTGGATGATTCCTTATCCAATTTAATAATTTTGATGCTATTCTAAGTAAAGTTCTCATTGTGCAAATATTTTGCAATTCCTCTCGTTCATATCTAGAATCTTGTCTGTTGTAGGCTAGGACGAAAAAAGGCTGATCTTGTCGGAGTCGTATCAATAGCCATGAAGGTCTCATTTTTTTCATTTAAAAACACTAGAAGGTAAAATGGCAAGAGCAATAACTCTTCCCCACAACTACGTCTTACACACTAACAAAATTGCTTTACAAAATACATCTAAACTATGGTTTGCTTCTCGTCAAAGTACTGTAAGTGAATGATACATGACTACACTGTGGAAGCAAACCTAGCAAGACTGAACAGTAGAAAGGGGGACCGAGAGTATCTTAGTATGCACACAAAAAAACACCAAACCAAAAACCCCTGCTATGGAAAAGAAAACATGTATGCTCATAAAGGAAAGCATGAGTAATTCAATGGAGCTGCTGTTCAACAACAGTTTGTCCGGCTGAAAATATTACTTCTGTAATGTAGCCAAGGTGAATGTCAGCTTAGCTTATCTGCTGTGGAAGTGCCAGAGATGAGGGTGAGATCTTCACAGGAAGACTTAGCAGACATGCACTTAGCTCTGAGGTCCAACTTCAAGTTTTCTTTAGTCAATTATACTGGCACCTCTTTTTGCTTCTTACCCTTCTTCCTGTGTACTTGGTACACTCCTGTGGCTCATCCTACCTCCTCATTCACCCCTCTTGAAGGGGTATTCTTGGGAGAACATTCTGGCTAGTATCCAGGGTATTTAGGTACAATTTTTTTTTCTTTACAATCCACGACACAAAACATTAGACATTTTAAACAGGAATAACTCTTCCATAAGCTTCGTTGTGTTGTCAGGAATGAACCAGCTATTTCCTCAAGCATCCACAGAATTCATCTCCTCCCTTTGAACTTGCTGGACACAAAAAGCCATAAAGTTATTTTCCTTGAAAAAGAAGGAAGACAAGGTTTTTTGTCCAACCAGAAAGCTGGGTTCAATCATGCTTCTGCTAGTCTCAATCTGGAGCAGCTCTTTAGCAGTACTAATGCACCCAAATAATAATGGCATAAGATCTTACTAAGCCATTAGGCTCATAATGCTTTCAAAAAGATGCTGTTAACAAAACACCAACAGTGTTACAGCACCTCTAATAGTGAGCTATGATCCCACAGTAATGGCCCAGCTCTTTCCTTCTCTTCAACAGAAACTCAAACTTTGAGTGATGGGAACCCAGACTTCACATAGTTCCCAGACATTTGGACACACTCTGTGTGAAAGATATATTTCCAGACAATGCTGCTAAGCTTCAGGGAAAGCATTTTCTTATTTCCACATTTATTAGCTGAGCAAAATCTGCTCTTTACTGCATGGTCATCCACCTGGGATTGCTGCCATACAAATGGAGGGGATCTTAGTAGACAAAGAATTGGAGCACTAATAGAAAAGTTAATAAAAGCTCATTATTGCTGCAGCCTGGTCAGCAGTCTCGGCATTCAATTATTCCCTAAGAGAGACTGATGTGTAAAGATCATTTCCTGCTTTCTTATGCACTCTTTCCCTCTCCTAGTAAAGAAAACGAATCTTTCTTTAATTAATTTAGTGCAGGCCAATAGTGTTCAACATCAGAAATAGTGTATTACCTAAATTTTTATAAAGAATTTATAGTTCTACTCAAAAATATCTTTCAAAGGAAACTGCTAGAAGCTAACCTGACTCATAAAGTCTTTCAAAGGAGTGGGGGAGTGTGACAAAGAAGAAACATATTTCATAACCAACAGGATACCCAGCCATTGTGATGGTTAACTCTTTACCACGGGAAGGGTTTCTGCAACATCTTCAACAGTGTTCATATCAAAAAGTTATAAGGAGAGCCTATTAATTCTGAAATTTCATAATCATCACTTGCCTTATCAGGTTAATATTTCACAGCATTATCATTTACTTATAGTTCCTGTTCTGTGAGATTTAAAAAAATATTCATGTCATTTTCTCTTCAAAGGTACATTCTGAGATGATCTGTTTTCATGTTCAGCACTCAGTCTCTAGGAGGACTTCTTTCTTCTGTAACTCCTACCCAGTTCTCTTTTTCCTACTATGTCCCAAAAAACTATTGCTAATGATATTTTTTCTTGACTCTTGATGTTTTGTACAAGTGCTAATAATCTAATTATTAATAATCACAGTCCCAGCAGGGAGACAGAGCAGTTAGGTGCTCAGGGTGATAGAGGAGCCAGTGACATAGAAGATATGTTCAGTTGACTATGGGACTGACAGTTGCATAAAACCACATTTCTCCTTCACCACTTTTCTTGATGTTTGAGTCACAGGCATGTACACATGAAAAAAAAGAAGATAAGAGTGCAGACAGACCTCTTCTGGAAGGGAACTTTTGTGTCTTTACTCCTGTTAACATGGCACTGGTCACTTTTGGGAATGATAACAAAGGCAAGATTTAAACTAAAACTCAAGCTGCACACAGATTGTTGGAACCATGTTTTCCCTTGAGCAATCCCAGTAACATACAATTTTATTACTCCTTGTTTGCTTTATAGAGGATATACTTCTTAATTTTCTGTCCTTTTTCCCAACACTTTCCTAAAAAGAGCCTTTTTTGTGGAAAAGTTTTGTGGAAATGATTATAAATTGCTAGAAGTTTAAATTTTGCTGGGTTTTTCTGAGAAATGGAATGGAAAAAGAGAATGGAAACATCAGAACAAGTAGTCTTCAAGTATCCCAATCAAATAAAAAAGTCTGTTCAAAATCAGTAATTTATCTAGGACCTAGAGAGAGCCCCTTTCAACTCTGTAAAAGTGCACTTGGTCACACAGTGCAGTATCTGTTACACCTGTGCAACCACATCCATCAGATAAAATGTTTAAACCTGCCCTAGTCATTCTATATAATAGAAAAAATGTTGTTCTAATAGAACAGTGTCAGAGGATCAGCTGCTTGGAAAATAAATGCTTCTGCATTCATGAACCAGCAGGAGATCATTGACCTATTCTACGCCATGGGCATTGGCTCTTAATTATAAATCATTTTAAAACGTTCTGCGAAATGAGTGTTTATTAAAAAAATATTTTGCTAGAAATAAAGGGTTTATTAAGGAATTTTATGATCAGCACACCCATACAGCATGTTTTTAATATTCTCTGTTCATATAATGAGGCTGTAGAGGCAAAACCATGTGAGTTAGGGACACCAGGACATGGAAGAAATCACTTCTCTCTCCAACAGCTACTTTTTGTGACTTCCCAGAATTTATCATTATATTAAGTTTTATCACCTTAAAAACCATTATATATGTAAATCTATTTACTAACTCTATTTGTACAAAGGACCTTTTTTTGAGGCTAGTGTGCTGTTCTTAACTGAGTTGGACTCAAAATTGCTTTGTAGGTTTGTGGTGATAACTGTTTCCTGTTTTTATTTCACTCCCTCAGCAACAGAACACAGCAAATACTTCTACATACATTTTCAGTAATAACAACCTCAATTTTACAGTAATAGTTTGGAAAAGAGGAATAATTAGCTAATACCAGTAAATGAAATATTAACATTTTATTGGTCAAGATTCTTTCTTGCCTTAAAAAATAAAAGTAGAATGTTAATAGCACTTACATTTCTAAACATGATCCAATGCTCACAAGATCTTTCCCATGTCATCTCTCAATTTAAAAAAAAGCAAAACTCAAAGAGCACAGCCCCTGGACACCTCTCAACAAGCACCATACACTAAGATGGTTGGCGGTTACAATTGAGCATCTATAAAAAGGAACACTGAGCAAGAACCAATTTTACTGGAAACTCCCTTGAGTCACCAAGATGTGTTAACAAGCCAAACAAATTCAACAAAATAATCATGTTAGAATAGAAAATCTGACTCAAAGCTCCAAAACTAGGAAATTGCCACATCTCCTTACTGCAGTCTTCTGTGAGAAAGATGTAAACATGTTCTTCTGCCAGGAGACCCTGAAAGAGTGGGTCAACTTACATATCCTTCATGCATACCTGGAAACTTCTATGCTTGGTTAACCCTGAGATTTTTCAGAAAATGTGTATCTTTAAAGAGAAGTAGATGACTGAAACATCATCAGTCATCTTTTAATTCTGTTCTGTAGAATGTCTGTTTCCTTCCCAAGTACATAAACTATCCATCTCACATAAACTCTGAGATTAAATCTTTGATGTATTTTTTAGGATGATTCTGAGCACAGAAAGGACATTGACCTGTTGGAGCAAGTCCAGAGAAGTACTGCCAAGTTTATTAGAAAGTTTATTAGAAAGATGGAGCACCTCTCCTATGAGGAAAGGCTGGGAGAATTGGGGTTTTTCACCCTGGAAAAGAGAAGGCTCCAGGGTGACCTAATTGCAGCCTTTCAGCACCTGAAGGGAATCTACAAGAGATGGAGAGAGACTTTTTACAAGAGCATGTGACAGGACAGGGAGGAATGGCTTCAAACTGAATGAGTTTAGATCAAATACTAGAAAAAAAATTCTTTACTGTGAGGGTGATGAGGCACTGGAACAAGATGCCCAGAGAAGTTGTGGGTGCCGCATCCCTGGAAGTGTTCAAGACCAGGTTGGATGGGGCTCTGAGCAACCTGTTCTAGAGGAGGGTGTCCCTGCCCATGGCAATGGGGTTGGAACTTGATGATCTGTAAAGTCCCTTCCAACCCAAACCATTCTATGATTCTATGACTGGGAAAGCTAAAATCTCATATAAAAAACACATTAAAATTTATATGAGTCAGCTTTAATTTATCTTCTAGCTCTGTAGTGTAACTACTACACATTTACTTTGTATCTAATTAGAGGGTTTTAAAAAAAGATAGCAATGATGGTCCATTACAAAATTTCAAGAATAGTCTAAAGGTCTGATTTTGGAAAACAGGAAGAAAGGTTTCTAAAGAGACATCAGCAGCGAAAGGTAGCATGAGAAAAATGTGGGCCAACAGGTTAAGTGTGGTAGGGAAGCTGATGACAAAGGACATAGAAAAGACAGGTGTACTTAGCACCTTCTTCACCTCAGTGTTTACTGGTGACACTTGTCTTTAGGAACCCCAGGCCCCTAAGACTACAGTAAGCCCAGTGGAAGGTTGTGGTACCCTTGGTGAAGGAGGATCAGGATAGGGAGCAATAAAACAAACTGGACCTGTACATGTCCACAAATCAGGGTGAAATGTAGCCACAAGTGCTGAGACAGCTGGCCTATGTCATTGCAAGGCTGCTCTCAATTATCTTGGAAATATTGTGATGACCGGGGGAGACTACTGAGGTCTGGCAGACAGCAAATGTCCCTCTTTTCCTCATGAAAGGTGACTAGGAAGATCTAGAGAACATGTTGGTAGCCTCACATCAGTCCCTAGGAACGAGATAGAGTGAAGAATCCTGGAAACCATTTTAAGGACCATGAGGGAGTTCAACTGGAGTAGTAAGCACAGATTCATGAAAGCAAATTCCCAGCAGCCTTCTGTGACTGGGATGGTGGTTGAGTAGAGAGCAGTAAAAGTCATTTGCCTCCACTTCAATAAGGCTTTTAACACTGTTGCGTTTCTCTTAATATCCTCATAGACATGTTGATGAGATATAGGCTAGATAAGTGGATAGTGAGGTAGATTAAAAATCAACTGAATGGCCACTCCCAGAGGATTGGGATGTGAGACAAAAAGTCCAGCTGGAGGACTATTATTGGCTATGTACTGGGACCAGTACTGTTTGACACCCTCATTAAATACCTGCACAATGGAACAGACTACACTTTCAGCAAATTTTCTGGTGAGAAGATGTTAATTTATCAGAAGGTCCTGCTACAATCCAGGGCAACATGGGCAGGCTGGAGAAAATGGCAGATAGGAAGTTTATGCCACTGAACAGAGAAGTGCAATGTCCTGCACCTGGGCAGGAGAGGCCCTAGTGGGCAACGAGCTGATCACGGGGCAGAAATTTGCTCCTGGAAAAAAAAATACAACTTAGCATACATCTAGTGTTGTATAATTATTGTCAGTTTGAATTATACCTGTTCAAGGACGGCACATTGAAGAGAATTTTACTGGCCAGAGCAGCCCATTCCCTATTTTTGACTTGAGAAAGATCAGGCACTGCATGGAGCAGGAACCACACGTAGCACAACCTCCCACCTTTTTACTTTCACAGCCCTGGTAATTGCTACAGACTGAAAGGATTCATGTAATTATCCTTTGTGCTTGCTTTTCAACCATAATGTCATTTTCTCATCTAATTGTACTAAAAATGGTACTATTTGCCTGAATTTTAGTAAAGCCTTTGATACCATTTCCCAAAGCATTCTCCTGGAGAAACTGACTTCCCATGATGTGGACAGGTGTACTCTTCAGTGGGTAAGAAACTGGCTTAATGTTCAAGCCAAAAGATGAATGGTGATGAATGAAGTTACATCCATTTGGCAGCCAGTCATGAGTGGTCTTCTCCAGTGCTCAGTACTAGGGCCAGTATCTTTATTGATTTATACCTTTATCAATGATCTGGACAAGTGGATCAAGTGCACCCTCAATCAGTTCACCAGGTTGGGTGGGAGTTTTATCAGCTGAAGGGTAGGAAGGCTCTGCAGAGGGATCTGGACAGGCTGGATCAATAGGCTGAGGACAATGCTAAAAGGTTCAACAAGGCCAAGTTCTGGGTCCTTGGGTCACACTTGGGCACACTTGCTGGGCACTTGGGTCACAGCAACCCCACATGAAAATGCTACAGGCTTGGGACACTGTGGCTGGAAGCTGCTCAGTAGAAAAGAACCTGGGAGTGCTGGTCAGCAGTGGCTGAACATGAGCCAGGGT
>QWTY01031149.1:0-11630 GCA_008033365.1 Pseudorectes ferrugineus
CAGGCACTGCTACTGCCTATTATTGCTGACACATACTGGTCTTACTCAGCATATGAGGACTTTGCAATTAACAGCATTGAGAGAAGTTGTCATTTTTTCCCTCGACGAGTCTGCATGTGACCTCCTCAGCAACCCTGCTCACAGACTGGATTTTTCCAGACAGCTTTCTTCCCTTCCTAGTCATCTGCCAGTACTTTTTTTCAGCAGATGGGTCTCTATAGCTTTACATCCCTAATTGCTGCTGGAGTTAATTCCTTCCCTTCTACACAGGGCTTATTGATCCATCACTCCACAAAATGGTAATTTTACCCTAGACTGTATTAATCTACTTTGCTTATGAAGATGTCAAGATCCATAATATCTATTATTTCTCTCTCTTTTAGTAGCCCAATTATTACATCAAATATGAAAATCAGATAGATTTTTCAAGAACAAATCAATGCTTGATTTTACTTATTTTCCATATATTTGTAGATTGCTTAGTAATTTGTTCAAGTATCTCCTAAATGAACAAAACAATATGGATGGGTTCATTATTTCCAGAGACCTCTAACATTCCCCTCCATCTAACCCCCCAAATTAGGGAGGAGTTCTACACTACAGGTGCTTTAGTTTTCAAGGATCTCACCAATGCTCCACTAGCTCCCTCAAAAGTCACTAGAAGTTTTGGCAACATTCTTAAGTATTCCAGAGAGAATTTCATCAGGCTTTGCTACGTTGAAGTTATTTAATGGCTTTATTGTTTATATATAAATTATCGATCCAGTTGCATATATCATAGAGCATATTTAGATATTGTTTTCAGATTAATGGAAAGATGAATTCATTATGGAGTTGAGTAAAAATTTTAAAGCTGTCCTTTGACTACACTGCCATCTACAACTACAGTTCCTTGTGTGCTAACTCCCTCAAGGAAAACGGCCTATACAGAGAATTATTAGATAAATCCTTTCTTCATCTACACTGAAACAGTTTATCCTTGTAAAGTGTTTGATATTGTTGATTTTTGTAAATTGGTTCTTTTGATAACTGCATTTACCCTGCATTCCTGAGCTGCTTACCCAGTAATAAAGCACAATATTACATCCTTTAGACATTTATAGCATTTGGCTTTTTAAAGAAAAAAAACCAACACAATAGCACAGCAAATGTTTATTGCAGAGACCTATGTAGCACTATAAATATTCTAATAACACTGTTGGAGACCAGCTTCTAATGAAAAGGAATTTTCCATCTTTAGAGAGGTTCCTTCAAGAATTCTTACACATCTATCCATTTCTGTCCTTGAAGATCATTACCCCTTTAAAATATTGAAAGTTGAATATTTCTATTAAAGAAATTGTGAAAATATATATTTCAAAGTGCTTTTACATTCTTAAATTCTAATATTATTGAAATTTTCCACTGCTACAGTGCAGGAACTGTTTTAAATACATGTACCTGAAAGCACACAATTCTCAAAAGGTGTCTTTTACTGTGTTAAGACCATCCCAGATACATCTGTTGATCATAAAGATCTGTTTCTATCTGTTTCTCTGGTTTTAAATGATCGTCTAGTTTCCTTCCCATGTTATAAATATCAAAAATGTCTTCACCGTGGTTTTAGATCATGCTGCAGGATTGATGAACACTGAAACTGACAAAGAAGTTTGTGTGCATTAGGATTTTTCCCTTCTTTGCTTCGAAGTTTTTCATTACTCAATTCTCTGAAAATTTTAACAAAATAATAATTTGATCTTACATTTTACTCTAAGAAATAACTTGGAACCATTTTTTGTGGTGTTTGTAGTTTTGTTTTAGTGAAATCTACAACTTCCACAGGCATCACAGATTTTTGGATTTTATTTACTGGCAAGTTTTAGTAGACGGTATTTTTTTAAGAAATTTGAAATTCATTTGGTGTTATAGGATCAAGTAATATTTCTTTATAGAAACAGATCTTTATGATCAACAAATATATCTGGAATGGTCTTAACATAGTAAAAGACATCTTGTGAGAACTGTGTGCTTTCAGGTACATGTATTTAAAACAATTCCTGCACTGTAACAGTGGAAAACTTCACTAATTAGAAGCACATCTTGTTTTGGCACAGCATCAATGAATGTCTTTTGTGGGCTATAGAACAATTTAATTATCCTTGGCAGTGGAAGTTGCATTTTCTTGATTAGTACTACTGAAGGTACCTTTGAGAAAAACAGAAGTAACTTGGCACTGACTGCATTTGGAGTGGAACAATAGATGGAATTTTTTTCAGCATAAATACCAGTCCTTTTTTTAACTTTCTTTGCATTGTTGTCACATAAAACTAAGCCAAGTTTGGGATGAGCAAAGGAGTTAAAACCGATTTGTTAAAACTTCAGACACTCTTTTGTTGGAACTATTAAATAAGGAAAATTTCAGAGAAGTCAGTAATGTAGTCCTTGGACTGCCTAGGAGAAAAATTCTCAGTTTCTTAATCAGTATTTTGTTATTACAAGATCTTGTACTCTGGACAACAACTTCAGTATTAAATCATCAGAATCACAGTTTGTAGGTGCTTTAGGTACTAAAATTGTTATGTTAATTGGCATTTTCACTAGTAATATTATTGAGAATGAGAGGAAAGCTAGCGTCTTTACAAACAATTTGATGGGTGAAGGTATGGGTGTTCATATCTTTGAAATGGGTCTTAATGCCTCTACTAACTTTGGGCAGCAGGTTTGTTGCAGAGCCCAGAGAGCTCGGCTCCTGAAACAGACAAGGTTCTGCACAAGCTTGAGTTTCCGAACTTTGGGGTAAAACAGTACGTTCAAGGGGGGAATATGTGGTAGGCGGTTTGGGAAGGCTGTACCTTCCTGGTATCTCAACTAATGGGGAAAGGAAGAGGGCAAGATGCAGCCAGGAGTTTGAGATAAAAGGAGGCTGCAGAAGGTATATGAATCCTCATGGGCTAGACCATGCCAGTCTACAAAGAAAGGGAAGAATGAGAAAGTAGAGAAAAAGAAGCAAATAGAAATCTACTAAACTGAAGCCATAAATATTTAAGAAGTCTATCTCTTTGCTGTCTTTTTTTTACTATTTTTTTCTGTACAAAAAGCTCTCTACTATTTTGGACCTTCTCAAGCAAGGAGAACCGCAGCACACCTCAGCATTTAAACTGACTATGCAGCTTCGCTGTGTGTACTAAGCTGTATCTTCTCTCACAGACCCATCAAGCTGGCAGAGGAGTATGTTAGTATAGTAGGTTAGCTATTATTCCAGATGAACTAACATGTTAAATGACTCATAAAATGTTTCTGAAGCAAGAATAAAAATAATCATAAATGTGTTGTCAATATCATAGCATATATCTGAATTTATTCATGTGCAGAAACATTTTCTGCTCTGAGAATTTGTTCCTATAATAGCTATAGAATCCTATAAGGTATAGGATACTTTAGTCATAATCCACCAATAGGCTGGTACTGGAAATTCCAGCTGGTTTTAACATTAGATAATCTCTATTAAAGTGCAGGACTTTATGTTTTAACATAGTTACTGTGCTACAGAGCCTTAGTAGGTTGAGACCTCTGGTTTAAGGAAGAAAACATGGAAAAAAAGATGTCACCATGTAAACTGTTAATTTAAAGTCTCATTCCTCACTCTCCTGGTTCAGACCTTACTGAATCTGTCAGACTGCTAGCTTTTACTGAACTGACCACTATAACCAGGCTCCCAGCTGTCTCTGTGTGACTGCAAGGAGCTGGACATGAGGTGCTGGGTGCACAGCCTGCACTGAGAGCATGTGGGGCTGCACGGATGGGGTCCTGGGCAGAGCCCATCCCACGCTGTCCACTGAGCCTTTCATTCACACTGACATTCCTCTGAAAAGCTGTTTGGTTGTGTTTCAGGCAGTTTCTGCTTTTAGAAGATGTGGGCAGACTGCAGGTCCTGACTATAACCCTAACTGAAATATTTCCGTATTTATGACGAAATATATATACGAATGTCTTTTTTGACAGGGTTGTAAAGCACTATACATTGTAGGAGTAAGACCCAATCCCAGGATATTGGTTTTCAAACACATTTTGCACATCCTGAAAAATCCAGTAATAATAATGTGCTATGATAGTGATACCAGATATATATCATTCATTATTTCTCTTTCAAGCTTATTTCATAAAAACACTTTTATGAGACTCATTCTTCTAACCCCACAACTACAAGTCACATTTAATGTCTTCACTGTTGCAAAAGGGAAAAAATTGGTTTATGATCTGAAATATCAGTTTTATAAAAGTTATACAGGGATATTTCTTAATAAATTTGCCTTTAAAGGTCCACTGAAATGAATCAAGTATCCAGATTCATGCCAATTATTTCAATGAGTATATTTATAGCTATTCAGTATAAAGAAGATAAATTAGCTCCTTCAGCCTACAAAAGTTGTATATTTATCTAGCACTTATTACTGTAATAAAACACTAATTTAATTCAATTGGCAGCACTGGTAGGATGACTTCATAGTGTGATTCTTCAAGGCACAAACAAAGGATTTTTCAATAGTTTTTATTATTATTATTATTTTCTTGTTAAAAATGTATAGCTTTTCAGACCAAAACATATGATGTTTTGAGATTAAAAGTAGCAGTGCAAATCTTTATGTTTTAATCCCAGTCTAACCAGTTTCCCAAAACTACATGACAGTCAGTTTCCTATGTGATAACTATAAAACAAAGAACAGTATTCTGTTTTTTTGGGGGGGAAGGAAATGCCTTATTGAAGAAACTACAGCTATATACATCACATGCACTATGAATAAACAACTTCCATATTCTCTAAGCCCATAGAAAAACATGGGCTAATTCATTAACTCTGTAAATTAATAAACATATGCCTCCACTGGTTGTGAAGATGAGAAACACACACAGACCAATTTCTGTATATATATAAAATTAACATCAGCATGAGAACTGCATAAAGAAGGGGTTTTCTTTAAACAGGAAAATGAAATTAGCTCAATGTTCCATGTATAATAAATAATGATCATGCATAGAGATGACCATATTTTACAGAAACTAAAGTCTTAATTTCAGTATTAATGTCCTAGAAAAACAAATCTATATGTATAAAATGTGTAACACTTTTTATCAAAAGGGTCATTAATCTTTTTTTAGAGAGGAAATTTATCCACTGCCTCTGTTTGGGAAATAAAATAATTTTTTTTATTGTTTTCATTTCAATTTATTGTTATAAAGACCACTATAGTTTGACTTGTAAGTGGTGTAATATGAAATGCATAAACCCCTAGAAGTATAAAACATAAAAATAGCTTTTGTGTTGTTGCTTTTCTTAAAGAGCATGTTTTCTAGTTAAATGCTACATTTATAAGCAAGTGAGCACTTAGCCATCTTAATCCATTTGCATTCTGTTGAGATAAGTTATCAGTAGCTCAGTAATTGAATTTCTTTCTAATTCAGATGGAGCCTGCCTGCAGGGGACACATTAACTGCTAGGCCCAAAATTACATAAACTTTACAATGTTCTGCTAGAAATCAAACAACAGAAAGCCAAAACAAACACACAACAAAGCTTTGAGACAACTGAATTTTAAAGTGTTTTCAGAGTGAGGGAGGGGTGAGAGTCACAAGTTTATTCTTGAGATTTGACTTATCCAGTTTACCAAACTGGATTAAAAGCTGCTTAAAATACATATCAGCGTCAGTATAGACATGATGCTGACAGTATTCTAAACCAGAGGTAATTATTCTGTAAACCTGAAAACCAGAAATACTTGAATGCAGTGATGAGTCTGGAATACCACCCTTTCCTGCATGGTTTGCTTTCCTAATGGTCAATAAAAGTGACTCATTGAACATACTCTGTGAGGAATGGATGTATAAAAGGATATGTGCCTACACAGACACAGTTCCACAGAAAATGCGTATTTTTACAGTACTAAGCCTAAGGTCACTATTTTTTGAGTGTAGCTATGTAAAACATCTTTGGCAGATAATAAATCATGGACAAACTACGTTAGACTCTCATCTATATTGAGTGTTGCTGACACGTCTTTCACCAGTACTTTGGCATCAGTTAATGCTATTTGTGGATCCTGCCTTTGAGCAAACCATCAGTAAAACTGTAAAAGATGTATGAGTCCAGCTCCTCCTTTTCTGCTCCCCTCTACACCCACACCCAGGACTCCATCAGCAGCACACTGCACCAAGCAGAACTTCAGTAGCCATAATGCTAAGGTGAACACCCGAAAGCTACTACTGCCACTTTAATTGTGTTATCCTCACTTATCCTCATAGACTCACAGAATGGTTTGGGTTGGGAGGGATCTTAAAGATCATCTAGTTCCAAACCAAACTTCCATGGGCAGGGACACCCACCACTACACAGGTTGCTTAAAACCCCATCCAATCTGGCCTTCAACACTTCCAGCAATGGAACTTCTCTGGGCAACCTGTTCCAGCGTCTCACCAAACTCACAGAAAATAATTTCTTCCTAATATTTAATCTAAACCTACTCTCTTTCAGTTTGAAAGCCATTCCCCCTTGTTCTGTCACTACCTGCCCTTGTAAATAGTCCCTCTCCATCTTTCTTGTAGGCTCCCTTCAGGTACTGAAAGACTGCAATTAGGTCACCTCAAACCCTTCTCTTTTCCAGGCTGAAAAATCCCAACCCTCTCAGCCTTTCCTTGTAGGAGAGGTGCTCCATTTCTGTGATCATCTTGATCATCTTGGTGGCCTCCTCTTTACCTGCTCCAACAGGTCGGTATCCTTTCTGTGCTGGGGATCGCAGAGCTGGATGCAGCCCTACAGGTGGGGTCTCACCAGAGCAAAGCAGAGGGGCAGGATCCCCTCCCTGCCCTGCTGGCCACGCTGCTTTGGATGCAGCCCAGGATGTGTTTGACTTTCTGGGATGCAAGTGCACATGGCCAGGTCATGTCCAGCCCCTCATCCATCAGCACCCCCCAGTCCATCTCCCCTGGGCTGCTCTCAGTCTCTTCATCCCCAGCCTATGTTGGTACCAGGGGTTGCGCTGACCCAGATGCAGAACCTCCCACTTGGTCTTGTTAAACCTCAAGAGATTCCCATGGGCCCATCTCTGGAGCTTGTCCAGGTCCCTCTGGATGGCACTCTGTTCTTCAGGTGAGTCAACAGCACCACTTAGCTCTTAGCACTTAAATTTCCTGGCTCCAGAAATTTGCCCTGCTCACCATGATCCCCTGCTCTGCTGCGGAATATGCCTGCACTGGAGCTGATCACCTCAGTGAGTGGCAGTTCATCCTCACACTAAAGGGATTCAACTGACTTTATTCCTCCAGTGATGGCAATTCAACTTGTTTGAGACTAAGCACAAGATGTTATTGCTGCTAATTTCAAACCCAGGATACTGCATATGGAAGGTTGTTTTCTTTTAATGTTATCATATTCAGGTGGCTTCTAACGGTTTACAAAGCTCCCTTGGACCTACATTGTAATTAGGCTTCTAACTCCCAATGGCTTATTCCTGGTATTTCCATTTGTTTTTAAGATTTAGTGACAAAATGCCACATTCTGGTTCGCCGGCCTAGAACTGGGAGTGACTGCTGAGAAAATTTAGAAGCTACATTAATGAAAGTGTTCTCCAACATAAAGAGTCAGAAGAGAAAGCAGAGGGGCTATTTCTTGGCTTTGATAGTTTCTTTAAGCCCACTGAGCACCAAGAAGAGGTGGAGAGACTGTGAGCTATACACATCTCCTAGATGAAATTTGACTGGACTTGATCAATACTTTCACATCAGTAAGCTGTATTGCTTCCAGTAGAACAAAGCAACTTCCCTTTAATATATGGTTCTGTCAACATTTAAATGTTATGGATCAGAGATGTGCTACATCACTCTAGGATACATCATGACCACCTGTCAACTTCAGTTTTTCTCATTAGCAGTTATCTACAGTTAACAGCAGTTAAAAATAGTGGAGCCCCACTGCTACTATTCTCTGCAAATTCCTGGCTGAGGTATCTGGAAGTTATTCTCAGCCTGTGCTGCTATTGAATAGCACTGTGATGTGGACAGTGTACACATCCCTGCATCAACTGCAAAAGGGCTTAGAGATTTAGAGCCACGGATCTTTTAATAAAAGCTTCTTTCTCCCTACTTCCTCTGCTACCTCAAGCACTTTTGTCATATATAACAAAAGCAAATATCTTTATATTTCGTAATAAATGTACCGAAAAGTCATGGCTTTTCAAGAGCCCTAATGTATGACACCTGTGTTTCTTTATTTTTTATCCCAGTAAATATTTGCAAATGGGAATGTGTGTGATCTGGTTCTATATTTTTTTTCCTAATAAAAACAGGTGGTAAGCACATATTTTTTAGGTGTCAAATGCTGACTTTACTAAAGGGCTGCTAGCACTCCTTGCACTGTCTCCAACAAATATTGTTCAATGGACAAGTCGTAGATTCAGTGAAAATAAACTGCAAAGGAAAGTATAGGGGATATGGAAAGTTCCAACACTAATGATCATAATCCATTAAAGAAAATGCTTTTAGAACTTTAAGTGCATGGTTCCTGTGAATATCTTTTCTTGAACGTAAATCTTTGGTATTTCCACTTCTGTTGAAAAACAGAGCTGGAGAACACTGAACCTCAAGTTTCTAAGACAACAGTGTTGCCTGTCCGTGAACCTAGACTGAAAACAAATGCTTCAATAAAATTATATTTCCATAGCCTCTGCAGAGTAAATAGGCTGATCCATTGACCCTTCTGCAATGTTTTAACTATATATTTGATGTTTATGGTTTTATTTTTCCAGTTCACTGTAACACAAAATAAACAGTACATTAAGAAATGAAAGATGAAGCGTACCCTTTAGAGTAGCAAAGAGCCTCAGTACTAATCATTATTGCAGCAGAAATGTGAGATAAATGCAAATTGGTGTAGAGGATAGAGCAGTCTACAGAGATATAACAAATCAGTAAACCAAATTAAAGCTGTTAACTATGTATTGATGAGCTGGTTTGTCAGTTATTGTTGAAACATTGTGGATGAAGAATCACTGAATAAGTTGCTATATCTGAGAATTGGAAAATGAAGCTTGTGGATTTTTATTGCCAGTGATACAAATTTAGTGGTTTACAACTGATAAATTACACTGCTTTTTCTTTATAATTTCTTTAGTGGCAAAGTCCATAGCTCAGGCTGATCCATTTTAATGAATGGATTCTGCATACTACAAAGGACCCTAATTTTTTTTAGACTGATGGCCTGAGCATTACTCATTATACTTGTTTGTTCAGTGTGGCTTTGTTTTTCACATAATTTGAATTACCATTCACTTGCATTGCTGATGGAGTTAATCTGCTGCATCTAACTGGTTGCAGATCCATTTGAAATTAATGTCCACCTATTTCTAGCCTTACTATTTTCCTCTGAACTCTTAGGGGGGGAAAAAGAGAGATTTGGGAAGGGGGAGAGAAAGAGAGATTGTGTTTTCGGGTCAGCTGTTTTAGTCTGAATAAAGTTGGAGACTAAGAGATTTGGATCAATGTGACCCTACTAGAATATCATTACTGATTCTTTTCTTGTTTACATTGACAAAAGCAATAAAGACTGGCAAAACTGGCAAGAGAAAAGCCTGGAAATCTTAACTTTATAAAGGATTTTAGAATATTTCTAGGGAAGTGAAAGGACAGGGATTGACCTAAGGGAGCAATGGGGGCCAGGGATAAGATCACCCATAAGAAAGCGTAACTGGCAAAGATTCTCAAACCATGCTGGGTGGGAAACGATTAATATCACTCACTACATGTGCAGCCTTTCTGGTTTGAAGCTCAGGGATTCTTACTAGGGTTGTGGGTCACGCAAAACAGAAGTACATGCCCAGCACAGCTTTGCGAGAAATTACACAGAAAGGTCTCTCCAATTTTAAATGTCTGTGGAATTCTACGGTGGAGATTAAGCAGCACAACAGAAATTGGGAAAATTATGCAGTTGTCAGGCTTTGGCTTGGAAGTCATTAAAGAATTATTAGAAAAAGATACTCCGGAAAAGCTGTTCTTATCTTATCTGTACCTAAGGTTTCAATGAGGAAAAGTAAGACAATATAAAAGATGTATTTTCTGCAGAACTTGAAAATAGTCTCTTTTGAATTTAAACTCCAAACACATGCCATGGAAGCTGCTTTTATGGACTCTAGTGATGACAGATTAAAGGAAGATGTAGGGAAATGAACAATAGGCAGTGAATCCTTTCACAGTGTAATAAGGAACAGTAAAATTCAATTAATTAATTTTGTCATCTATAAAGACTCTGCAAAGAGCACTACATATTTTCATAACAATATAAACAGGCATAATTGGATACTTACATCTAAATTCACCAATCAGCTTAGCCCTACTCACATTAGTTCAAGACACATGAGTAATGTCCAAAATTATCCCGCTGTCAGAATCTAAGAAGACTTAATTATGGTTAGAATTAATATCCTGTGAGAGCAACAGTATGTGTATGTGTTTCTGTAAGTCCTGTTGTATTATAGAATAGATTGAAATAGGCAAAAGAAAGATAGAATTGAGAATCTCTGAGGAAATCAAATTCTAATCAGAAATAATAGTAATTAAAAATCAATTTGAAAGTGTAGAAAATAGTCCTTCGATGCTTAGGGATAAAGGTACCAAGAGGTAAAATCATCAAGAGGAGATGAGTAGAGACGTGGCAAAGGTCTTTCAGTCACTCTTTCAGACGTGGCTGAGGTACTTTCAGTCACTCAGAGTATAAACAACTCTACAGTTCTTGTTTGTAAGAAAACATATGAGTCAACATGCAAAGGGACAGTGCATTTTACACACCAAGCCTTTTGATGGAGAACAAAATTGTGAAGAAATCCAAAACCCCATCTCAACACTCAGGATACAAAAGCAGGTGTTGAAAATTTCTTTCAGGGAATTATTAAAAGAGTGAGAAATAGAGTCAAACAAAATCTTTTAAACAAATGACTTCCATAATACAGAGCTTCAGAAAAATTTCCTGAGGTCATGGTAGGAGGAAGTCCTACAACTGCTTTTGAGAAAAGGGGAGAAAAGAGAAATGTAACTATTGTGACCTGTCCCATCTCATTATATTCTACAGAGTTTCAGCCTTACACTTTTTAAAGACACTTCTTGTATAGCTAGTTTGGGAAAGTATCAGTTGGATTCCACACAGACAGCCAACCTGGGATCAAGCATTTTCAGTTCCACAAGTACCTGGTAAAAGATGCAAAGCTATGTAAAACATATTTTCTCAAAACTTTAAAAAAAAGCTTATGTTTACAGATTTTTAAATGGTCTCCAGGTTGAAATGAGAAAATTTGACAGCATAGTAAAATTACTAGGAACAATTGTATGTCAATACAGAAAAAAAATCTCTTCCACTTCCTCTTAAAGTAATTTTGGATTAAGCACATTGTCTGTACTTTTCTTAGTATACCCTCACAGAGAAATGTAAGACTATTGATATCAGCTTGTTAAGCAGTTTATATTCTAAAACATCTTGATTTCTGGTAACAATTTGATATGAGAACAAAGAAACTAATGGATATAAATCAATTTTTATTTAGTTTGAAAGTAAAAGTTACTAAGATTATTTTTTATATGGAACACCTGAGAAAATATAACTTCAGTTATAAAAA
>QWTY01031153.1:0-25822 GCA_008033365.1 Pseudorectes ferrugineus
TCATTGTTAAGAGAGACCAAAGGAAAGCATTTAAACAAGTCAGTACGAAGGCACATACCTTCTAAGAACATAACACATTCATGGGCCCACCACTGTGTAATGGTTCCATAAGTGAGTCACTGAGTGAAGATATTGGGAATCACTCTCTGAAGCTGGCATTCTTTCATTCCATATGGGTATGGGTACACATAGACAAACTGTCCAATTATTTAGTTCTGTTTAAGTTAGACTTGTTTTACAAAATTAATTGAAAAGTTTTAAATCATCCAGTAACTTACCAACTCGATGGGCTCAATGTAAGTAGTAGTAGTATCTAAATACTTTGAGAATGAGGAAACGGCAAGTGATTTTACTTAATTGTTCTTTACTATAACTTTCACCCTATGACATTAAACATAAGCTCTTTTTGAAAATAGTCATTAACCTTTCGCATGATGTATAACTAGCTTTATCAGTCCGGAAAAAAATTCCACTTTGAGTTCTGAAAAGAAGATCCACTGGGAGACACACAAATGGTAAACCACACCGAAGGACACAAAAAGGCCCATAAAACATCAGTAGGGTTATAAAGGTCTATGGATTTTAATTGCTGTGTGCCATTGGGCCTTTACAAAGCAATCAAGCAGGCAATCTCCGAAGACAACCCTGCCATAATACATTTAACAATAGAGTTCTCGCCCCATCAGCAGACTAGGGTTTATGAAGGTCCCAATTGCAATTAATGACCTTGTACATTGAGAGAAAAAGACAAAATTACTTAAATTAACTACCCTTTTTGGATATATGTCTGAAGTATCAGAAAGTGTAATTTCAAGACATGGAGTGCAAAAGTTTTGATTGAAGATAGACAAAAAATTCTTGTAAGGCTGATATTCTTGTCTATTTAAATTTTTAAAGGTGCAGAAATCTGGCTTTCTGCTGCTACATAGGAATGTTCTGAAAAACACAGTGTAATGCTAGCACATGGAGGATTTTGCTTTGGGCGGCAGGTTACAGTATTCTAACTATTCTAACAACATTCATGTCAAGAAGCTCAAAAATTCTATATTTCTTATATTGAGATTGAATTCAAATTGTAAAGGTACAATACTATAAATAAACAGGGTGGATTTTCCATAGCTTCTAATAATGTGTCTAGCTGCCTGTCATGATGACTATAATTTGGTTTTTGTTCTAGGACATCCAACTTTTTCCTTGGTATTAGTACAATGGTACCGTTTTCAGCAAGTTCTTTAGCTGTTTTATCAGCTAATCGACTGCCTGTATTAACTGAGGGGTTGCCAAACTGATGGGTTTTACAGTGCATCACAGCCACTTCTTTTGACTTTTGCACGCTCTGTAGTAGGTGACTAATTTCTTCTTTGTACTTAATAGGAGACACCTATGCCTGTAATAATCCCCTTTCTTTCCCTATGGCTCCATGGGCATGTAATATTCCAAATGCATATTTTGAATCAGTCCATATATTTATTCTTTTTCCTTCCGCAATTTCTATCAGTCAGTGTAAAGTCAGTAATTCTGCTTTTTGTGCTGATGTGTTAAAAAGGTAAAGCCTGGGCTTGAGATTCCCACTGCGTACTCCGTTGTCCATCTTCCATTAGGGTCCTGGATGGGACTGCTTTTGAGATCCAGTCCACCAGAAAACACTTGTTCAATGTTACCAGGTAGTCATGATACAAAGGTCTCTGGGCTTCTTCTGAAGCCTGGAGAAACATGGGGGGTTCAAAGAAGTAGTTATGTTAAATTCAATACTGTCCTGCTCCAACAGGACAACTTGGTATTTCAGCATTCTCCTTCTTGATTCCAAAACAGCTATTACCTTGTGGGGTACGTATACTGTAATCTTACGTGAGCTTCCATGTTTCCTGGATTAAAACACTGCAGCTGCCACCACTCTCAAGCATCAGAGCCATGCTTTACTTGTGTTGTCCAATTGTCTGGAAAAGTACCCCACAGGCTGCTTCCATGACCTCAAATGCTGTGCCAATACCTCTAGTGCCAGGTGCATCCTTTCATGCAAAATAGCTCAAATGGTTTGCTTAAGTCTGGGAGTCTCAAAGCAGGGTCTTTCATTAAGGCTCTTCTTAGGGCTCTAAAGGCCCCCTGACTCTCAGGAGTCCATACTAAGCATTTTTTGGTGGAGGATCATAGAAGGGTTTTGCCAGTACCACATAATTGACAATCTATAACTGACACCATCCGGCCATACTGAAGAAGGCTCATAGGTCTCTTAAACTCCTGGGCTCCAGAGTCTGGCAAATGGCTTCTTCAAAGTTTTTCTCCAAACTTCTCTATCCCTGCAAGCACTCAAAACCAAGATACATTACTGCTTCTTTGTCTACTTGTGTCTTTTTCTTTGACATCCTGTATCCAGATTGTCCAAAAAAATTTTACTGACTTTTATGGTAGCATTGAGACACTCCTTTTCAGTCTTGGTTGCTGGCAGAATACAATCTATATAGTAGTAAGTTTCTGTCCAGGATTTCTTTTTTCCAGCTTTCCAATTCTTTTGACAACTGATTGCCAAATACAGTAGGGCTATTTTTGAAGCCCTGGGGTTGGACAGTCCAGGTTAGCTGCACCTTCCACGCAGTGTTTGAATTCCTCCACTCAAAAGCAAACAATTTCTATCTGTCTGGGTCAAGAGGTATACAGGAAAAGGCATCCTTAATATTAACCTTAACTCTTATATATATACTATATACATCTTTAACTGTTAACCATTTGTCCTCCTCTATAAAGGAAGTTAAAAGAGTGTTTTACTGCTCTTAAACCCCATACTAACTGCTGTATTCTCCAGTATTTAATTTCTTTACTGGTAAAATTGGGGTAATATAATGTCACATTCTACCAATAAACAATATTACAGGAATTTATAAATTAGCTTAATCCTTGTGTTAGTTTTATTGGATATTTTTTCGCCTTACTAGTTTAGAGCTGGGCTTCAGTGGCATTTTAACCAGCATCGCCACTTTAAATTTTCTGGGTATATCCATTGGCCACACCAAAGGAGTTACTGCATTGTCTACCTCCTCAGGTATTTTTTCTTGTCCTCTCTGCTCCTGCAAGACCAAATTTCTTGCTTTCACAATTTTAGATTCAGAAATTTTTAGTTTTATTTCTCCATTTTCAAAGGTAGTTTTTGCATCCAAGTTATTCAACAAGTCTCTTCCCGTAAGAGACCCTGGACATTCCAGACTATACAAAAATTGGTGTGTCCCCCACTGTTTTCCTAATTTAAATGGTAATAGTGTAAAAGGCCTGTTATCTTTCCTCCTTTTCACACCCACAGCTCTTACAGGTACTGATAATACTGAGTAAGTTACTCTTGGATCAATTAAAAAAAATCTTTTTGTTCCCCAGCAATAATGTAACCAGGGACTCAGATTAGGATGATTCCCCTGGTCTCCTTCCGGGGGATGCTTCATCTTCACTTAAGATCATGAGCTTGATGGTTTGAAGAGCCGGATTAAGTTTCCTATCTGATTTCACCCAGCCTGGGGACATTCCTTTCACCAATGCCCCCTTTCTTTAGAAATTGCCTACTGATCTTATAATTTAACGTGCCACCCTTGGGCCAGTTTTAGTGATTGTTCAAAGTATACTTTGGCCACCAATTACTACAATGCTTGACCAAGTGTTTCCAAGTGATTCCTCAGATCCATTGGAATTCTGGAGTAGTGTACCGTCTGGGCCACCAGAAACTGTTACCAAAATATGGTCAAAAACTCCTTGACACTAATATAGCATTAAGTAGCAGGCATCTTTATTACAGCTCTGGATGTGTGGGGGATATCTCCAGCTGTCGTACATCTCAAGTATAGAAAAGCTCCTGTTTATACACTATATTTTACATGCATATTCATTGATTTTCCCAGAATAAACATACATAGGATAATCATTTCCCCAAAATCATTAACATATGTTCTCTTCCCTTTGCATATGCATTCATCTGTCCTGGGAGTCCCTCTGATGGTCTCTGGTGGTCAGAGACCCCAAAGTTATAGCTGACTGCTTGATAACTGGTGTTACTTTCCAAATATGGAGCTGAGTTGGCACACCTAGGCTGGTTCATTATTTTGTGCCTCTTCTTCGTTAACATTTAACGCAGTTTTGATTGTGCAGTTCCATAGGCTAATGGTTTTGCAAAATAAGCATTGTATTAAAATCAGCTGAGCAAAAAGTTCATCTGGCAACATTACAGTCTCAGATGTTTTAGTTTTTAATTTAGTTATTATTTATTTAGACATCAACTCTGAAAAATGTTTACATGTCTTTAATGTTATTAAAGATTCTTTAACAAATGACTGATAATCTGCTGTTTACTGAGTTCATGCAGTCCTTCAATCTCTACATGTGTGTTTCAAATCACAGCATTCTTTTTGACAGAGCTATTGTTTTCTGAGAAGAATGGGCGTTGTTTTTTTGCAATATATATATAACAATATACGTATTGCTCCATTACAACAGATAAATGAAAACATTATCAACCTTGTATATAAAGTGAATCTTTTTGGAACTCTTTTTGCAGAGGGAAAAAGGAGTAAAAAGTATAATTTATTTCCCTGCTGAGAAAGCTCTTTATTTCCTCTACGTTTGTGCTTTACAAGGGTAAGGCTGTGATACCCACTGGTCTACTATGCCTAAGGAATAAAATTACTGACTGTGCTTTTTAGGATGCAGCTTCAAATGCTCTTCCTGGTCTGGAGACATCAAGCATTTTGAAATTACAGACTGACATCTCTGACTCTTTCACAATATTCTATAGATTACTGATGAGGAGAGTAGAACAGAAAATGCCACCATAAGATGAATGCAAATAATTTGTTTAGTGTCACCTTCTGATGAAAAAGGGTTTATATGAGTTTCTTAGCTCTTTCAGGGAACAGTACATGATATTGCTGTGTCCACACAGGCCTGTGATCTGGTTATCATTGATCATTGCAGGGCCTGCTAACCAATTGGAGAATGTTACAAGACACCAATCACAGGTTTCATAAGCTAGAAGCAATTGTTAAGATTTGAAAAGCTGTTTAGTTCCAACCTTCCATGCTTCTGGCTGAAGAAGACTGTAATCTGAAGCCCTTTCTTATTTGTGACACTGTATTGCAATAGTACAGGGCTGGAGAATATGTTTTAATCCCACTGCCTTTGTTTCCTCTTTTCTTCCCTTTTCCAGTTCTGTATGAATTTATTAATAATTACTTATTTAGTCTCTAAAATAGGCACATGCTCTTCCATCTTGCTGAAAGAGGCAGACTGAAATTTCTTTCAAGATAGGAACAGTGCTTAAACTACATCTCTGGTTAAAGTAAAAGCAGCACAATAACTAAATTTAGAATAGAAGCAAACAGTGATGAGGCATGAACTAAAACACTCCTGCTAATGCTTCTGTCACTACAGCAGCAAACTGTGCGACCATACCTAAAATGAGAATACTTCGAGAGAGGCAAAGCACAAGGACTACTGACAATGAAGAGAGAACTGAACCATTGACCTGTTATTGTTTTGTCTGTTGTATAGGAGACATGCAGTGTATTTGATGATTAAAGCTTCGTAAAAACACAGAAGAGTTATAGAGTCAGACAGATGAAGAGGGATCATGCAAGTCAGCACAACATAGACATTGTTTTAACAAATAGGTTATGGACGAAGGAAGCTCTGCAGGGAGAAGCTGAGTCAGAAATAGGTTAAATGTTTGGCACAATAAATATTTACTAAAATTCAAATACTTTTTTTGCCAATAGTCAATATAGGTCAGAAAAATCCAGACTTTAAAGAAAATTAAAACTCCTAATCAACAATCCTTAAAAAGTAGAAAAAAATCTATTCAATAAATAGCGTCACTTTAGTCGAAGTATTTGGGAGATGTCTGTGAACATACCTTATTTTTTCATCTATCAGGGCAAGTTAATAGCAGCAGCAGCCAGTCTCCATAAAATAGATTTAGGAATTTTTCCCCTCTGTTACTTTGATTTGATGCTTTGTATTACTTGACAGAAGAGTATTGTTATAATATGATTATTACTTTTTGGGGTTTGTTTTTGCAATTTTCATCTTGTAATTGAGCTTCAGGAATCCAAAGTGCTAATGTTTAGGTGCTCCTCTAATTTGAAAATAAAAAAAATAAATAAGCTGTTTCTAGCTCTATGTGTTCTCAAATATATTTATCTGCTTCTCCACACGGCAAAGTGATAGACTCCAGCAAGGACTGATGTGCTATGGCTTGTAAACTTTTAGTTTTCTACCTTGTTGACCTTAACTGACTGAGATTTTAAGTTCTGCAATGTAATTATATATCTGTTCTATTATTTCAGTTAAAGTCACAACTGTTTTTCCTTTTGAAAATGCTGCTCAGAGAGTGTAAACTAAGTTATAACCTCTTTTGGTTACAAAACTAGAAAGTTCTAATTCTAATAATCAGTGGAGACAGAAAACCTCTTACCATTCCCAGCCCATGGCCCACTGAAATACAATAATATCATTTTTGGCAGATTCCTCTAAGTTGCAAGTGCAACTATAGGGTTTTTTACATGGCGTAAAAATCGAGTTTGATATCGTCACTAGTCTTGGAATTTAAGGAAGAAAAGTTCTTTTAGGGAAAGTAATTTCTTGTCAGTATCCATAGAAAGTAATAAAATATTGTATATTAAAATGTAGAAAGAGGATAAAGATAATAATTCCTTTTTTGTGACTTAGTGAGAGAGAATGGAGGTCCCAACATATCCAGCCAGCTTAGCCTCAAACATCTTGTTCCCATGAGTTAGCCACCTTTTAGAATTGCCCTTTACAGTTTGGCACTGTACTTACTACTTACTACTTACTACTGTTTCCTAATTGCTTGTTTAATATCTTTGTAATGTTCCTTTCCCTTCCCCTCTTCCCACAATTCTTGCTGTATATAGAAAATTTATCTAGAGCAGTTCCTTAGCCTCCCAGTCTTTGGTAAATGGTGTTTTGACACAGTTTTATCTTCATTTGTTTTTCTAAAAATTGCTTTTAAATACAGGTGCAATATTTATACACTTGTGGTGGTTAAGAAGCCCCACGGGTTTGCATAATTTTGAAGACCAGCACACTCCTTTTTTGATGCTGTTGATCCACTGCCTGCAGACACTAAACATACTGTCTTTCCTACCGTCCAACATTTCTTTTCAAGCACAGATGTCTTCCTCTATTCACATTATTAATTCTACAGGCCCTTGTGTGAGTATTTATGCTCTAATTTCTTCCCCTAACAATTTTTTTGTTCCACAGGCTCTTCATTCTTTAAGCCAGGAGGCTCTGCCTCAGAATCTGTGAAATGTACCGATCTGAAACCTCAGTTTCTAAGCAAAGCATTAGTGATATATTTACTGAATTTTAAAATTGCAATAGCAAAGTTTTAACTGAGGTATAATCAGATAAGCTGTATTAAAAATATTTCAAGTAATATTGTGACCCTATGTGAAATATCTCCCCAGTACAATTCTTGTAAATTACAGTAATTTAGCAATATAGAATCTATTTGAGTTCTTTGGTCTTAGCAATGACAAACTATATTTTCTTCATTAAATGAGTGATATTAAATGTTTATTGCTTTAAAATTAAAATAAATTTATTTTATATTCCTTGGTAGGAACATATAGCCAAGAGGAAATAAAGAGAAAGTGGTCTGGACAGAAGACCTGGGCAGGCATGAAGAATATGTAACGAATGTTGTTCACAGGCAAAAGAGGTGCTGAAATTTCACTAAACGTGTGTTTTATATCCTTCTATTTTGTACCTGCATATTCAAATTTAGCTTCAAGATTAAATATATTTGTATGTTTAATTATACATTCAAAGACAAGTTAATGTTCCATGGCATTTTTCAGGTAAAAAAGGTAATAACTTTACTAGAGAGCATACACAAAACCAAATGCTTTTTAAATTGTTCTTGATATGCTATTGATCTGTATGAAGATTTTCAGTCAGTAAAAACATCTAAGTTACTACATATCAATGTGCATGCTTTGTATACAATATCGGGATTAAAGAACTATCTGAAACGTTAATAGAAAATTTATGACTCCATTTGATCTTCAAACTTTCACAAGTAATCCAAAAGGAGGAACTAGCAACCAGCTTCTCACCTTGTACTGACAGAGTCCTCAAGTCACCTCCCTGTGCAAGTGCTCTCACAAAGGTGTTTCTCCCAAACACCTTTAACTGTGCAGAGGGAAGAATACGGGCTAGGGAAAACTAATGAGGCATGTGCACTTGAAAAAAAACTGGGAGAAATTAATAAGCAGGTATTTGTTCAAGTCTTTAGCAAGGTTGCAATGGCAGAGGAGGGAACCAGTTCTTCACTGAATAAACAATGAGACATGACAAAAGACTTCAGAGATGGGTGCAGATAAAAACTGAAATAGACATTCAGTGGGAAGGTCAACAGAGGAAGCTATTCTGGTAGCAGCTTCAGTCTGGAAAACACTGCCTTCTAATTTATCTGAGCCATCTTTTAAATGTCACATTACAAAACAATATAATTCCTTTTTTTGTAGCTGAAGGGAACATCTTACATAGCTGTTTGGGGTTTTTTTAGTATTCTTACTTTTTTTAAACTTCTATGAAAGCTGTCTGAGAAAACTGTCTGGAAAACATGGTGTATATACATTTCCTCTACACTGGAAATCAACAAAATACTAAGGTTTTCAAAGTTGCAGTCTTTTATGTACTTTTTAAATCAGAGGAGATGGTATGGCTTGTGATGACCACAATGGCTCGTGATGCAGATTAGTGAGACTGGAAACACCCAAATCTTTTATGACACTTGAAATTAAAAGTGTTCCAGTATCTTTGGGACAAAGATAAATGTTTCTAGACATGACATGTAGAAACTAGATTCTCATTCTCTTTATGCACTCCTCTTGACATTTAGTTTGTCTCGTGTCCCAAGTGTAGGACTTCATGCTGAAATTATTGGTAAAAATATGGTCCTGGGAATCTTCTATTTTTCCTTACATCCTGGGTTTAGGTCCTTGATATAAACTTATCTCAAGACACACAGAGCTTCAAAAGACACCTGACAACTAGAGCAAAGGAAAGAAAGGCAGAATATTTCCCTCCATTCACCTTCTTAGTTGTAGGAAACAGCAGGTAAGTAGGAATGACTAAAGCTGGCACGGAGGATTGACAGCAGAGGTACAGGTACAGCAGGGCCAGAGTTGGGCTAGGGGACCCAATGAAATGCAAAATACTACAAAGCTGAGAGACAAGCAACAAACTTGTCTGCACAATCTGAATTTCTCAGGGCAGTCAGCCTCCAGGATTATTAAAATGTCAGATGGAAATTCTTTATCATTTTTATGTAATCAGGCTGTCATACTTTTGTTTGGGTTTCTGTAGAAGAAAATGTAATTGATCAAGCCAAATATCTTTGATTGGAAAATGCACATTTATGTTCACTTTCCTGTAACTCCACTCCAAATTTGAAATATTTTTTTTCTTGATTTCCAACAAAACCAATCCTGCTCTTACCAGGAAATATCCTTCATTTGCAAAATAGAATAATTCAAATAAGCAGTGAATGGAAACTTGTATAATAATAAAATGCCATATGTAAACAAGCCAAAGAATATTAGAGCAATAAAGAACGTTTATATTATTTATAAATGTTCTGAAAAATGTGTCCTTGTAATAAATCCTGAGATATATATCTGTGTGCATTAAGATTCTGGAGGTATATTTGAGGAAATCTGTTAACAGTTTATTGCTATTGTAACAGCTATATCTGATCCTCTAAAATTATCTTTTTTTTTTTCTCCTTTCTTATGAGGAGCATGTAGGGTGGGAAGGATAATATAAAAGAATGAATAAAGGGAAGTAATTATTCTAATGAGACTACATGAGATATAACTTCTTTTTCTTTTGTAGGAGACACTGACCACATGCAAAGGGCCACTGTGACCTTTCACGGATTCACTTCCGAATACTCACTTCATTTGAAGACATCTCTCTTAAGACTACACACCAGATAAAACATCTGTCTTGCACAGCCTGTCTACAGCCCCTTTCCATAGGTAATCAAAACATCAACCCTTCTGAAGGCAGGTTTTACAACCACCCAATAAGGACTAAGCCTCACTGAAAAAATGAAAAAGTTTCCTTGATGCTGACTGAATAGTTGGCAGAAAACCCCTTCCTTAGAAATCCAACAAACCTGCAATATTAAAAGCTTGCAAACACTGTAAAACACTGATTTCAGAGAAGCAAATATGAATCTGCCAACCATTTAAGAACATTGCACTGTAAAGATTTTTTTTGTGTTTATTTTCTGCTCCTATGAAGCATCAGTCTTCTTCGTCTGTTATTTTGGCAGTTGCTGAAAGATTTCTTTTGTTTCCTAGGATCTCATGAAAAACATGAGATGTTTGTCCAGGTTTTTATTTATTATAATTTTTAAATATATCTGCCATTAAAGAGTCTCTGCACACATAATGTTGCAATTACATTTCTTTTCCTTCTCCTGTTCTTTCTTTCATGATTTCTGCATGAAGAAAGAACTTTCCAAGGAAGTATTCTACAAGATAGATTTTTTTTCCCTCCAGAATAAAACAAAACAAAAGGTTTTACTGAATGCAAAATTACCATAGTCTATTTGTTTTAAATACCACCATAAAGATAACAATATAGGTACAGAGAAGAAACATTTCCCTTCCCTGTTGGAAAGACTTGTTGATGAGTAAAGACTTCCTAATAATGTATTAAAGACTTATTTCAAGAGGAAAACAGAAGAAGAATATGTGAGTAATGCTGTGGATGTATTACACAGTTTTCTTTTTACTGTTCAAAAATATAACTGAAGGAATCTTCATCCATCAGAGGTCCCCAGCTTCCAGATCAACTCTTAGAATATAGAAAATTCAATTTTATAGGCATTTGTATTAGGAATAAAACAAACCTTTAAACTAAACGTGATGCATCATGTTGACATAACAAATGTGGACACTAATTAAAGAGCAGCAGAATCCAACAGAGAAGTTTGCCCTCCATCTGCTTGACCTGAGGTAATAACAATGTTCATTTAACTAGAGCTGACAGATTTTCTTGTGTTAGTCTTGAATCACTAAAGTTGCCACCCTCAGTATGAATAACAATAAGCATATGTGTGACATCATACAAAACAGGCAAGCCACAGTTAACTACCCCTTGAGTTTGCTGTCTTCTCCTTGTTTTTCTTCTCTGATACTAAGGTTAACCCATGCAGATCAGGTGCAGGCTTGGATTCTGAATCTTTCATACATACACAAGCCTTTAAAATACTCCAATGTCTTCAGATTTGGAGTGGTGCTGTATCAAAACCTACATACTTGCACAGTGTCAGTTTAAAGCAAGATGCTAAATTGTGTTATGAATTCTTCAGCCAATGAATAAATAACATTTCTGTCCTCATCATCCTTTTAGTTCTAGAAGTAGATAAAAAATAATTCACTAATAAAAAATAATTTTATTGGGTGAAAAAATTCCGATCGACTTCAGCTTTAGTAAGCCAAAACCCAAGGAAACCTTTAACATAAAGGATTTTCATTAGCGTTCCCCTTGGGAAAATATATCTCTATTTTCTGTTGGCGTGTTGGGTTCTTTATATTTTTGATGAAAATTTTTCCCAGTGACTCAAAGGTCACTGCAAGAACCTGACGAACTGCCTATCTGCTTGAGAAAAAAAGTTTAAATGTAGCCGCTACCCATCTCAAGGGTACCTTATGGTCACACAATAGTGTAGCCCTAATAAATAAATGAAAAATAGTGACCAAATCTCAAAACATGTATGGTCAAAGGCAATTCATAACATTTAATGACAAAGCTGCAATATCAGCAATATGCACATCCTAGTGTTTCACTACTGGTTTTTAAGCCTGGGCAGATCCACAGTAGGCATAAGACAAAAATGGAAACAAATTTTAATTGAACCAAACTATATAAGAATTGTCAGGAGTCATTTCTGTGGCTAAACTTAGTCTGCAAAGCCAAGTGTAGTAGTATTATCAGCCATGTTGCAACATTTGATGGTATGACAAGACCAAGAGGTCTCCAAAAAATGACAAATCATTTAACTATCAATACTGCAGTGGAATAAGTTAAACTGAACCATTCCGTTTATTCATCGAGCCGTCAAACAGAGAGATTGTTTTGTCCTCTGCCTCATTATGGATCCAGTGTCACATGATTTTCACCAGAAACACACACTTAAATGTTTTTTGTTTTGTCACACCCCAATGCACAAAACTCATTCCAAAGAAGAGGAATGTAGGTAGTTTAAAAGTAAAAGAAAAGGAAGGGGAAAAAAGATTTCATGGTTATTTATGTTTGAAGGGGGCTTTGTGCATTTTTTTTTCAACTTGGAATTGTTTGTTCACTGCAATAAGTAACATTCCTTTAAATTATCTGAGTTCCTCAAATCCTTTTGTTGACCCACATGACACGAGACAAGCCTCAAAAGTTCAAGATTCAAAGATTATAAACATGGAGCAAAATTCATGGGAAAGGCTTGAACTCAAAAAAACCTCCTTTTACGAATGTAGATTGGATGTCAGCGCCCCTTTGATGACGGCAAATGGGTATCACGTAAGGTTTCTTGAAAAATACATTTTAAACTTCCACCTTCTCTTCTGCCCATTCCGAAGCAGCAATTATTCTGTTCAAACCAGAGAAATGCAGAGATCTCAACCTCAACAGGTAGGAACAACAAATTATGTAGTTAGGGGATGGGAATTGTGATTCCTGGACCACTGGTGACTCCAAATCTGGCTGCAGTGTTGTATGAAAGCACCACAAAGAGTCTTTATTGTTATATTTAAGAAGGAAACTACATCAATTTCATCTGGTTTGGATGTTCTGTAATAAAAATATATTTCTTTTCATATTAATATGAAATTCTTCTTTTTGTTACATTTTTCGAGGTTTTCATGTTGCCCCTGTACAGTTGTTTCTATTGAATGCTTCAATTCTCTCTTCCTAATGTTTTTGTTTCAGATTTTTCTTTTGGGACAGGAAAACAAGAACAAAATGTGTAAACTGATGATTTGAGTCCTTTTTTTGTTAAAAACCATCATTCAGTGTTCTTAACTCTTCCTGAGAACTTATTCACATTCCAAGCCCTTAATTTTATTTTTTTCTAATAGTCTAAGTTAATAAATCTTCAGAGACCTCCTTGGAAGCAAAAATGAAATAATATCCCATATCTGCATGTTTTGGTAAAGCCTTACATAGGAAATTAAAACATTCTTTTTGTTGCTGGAATTGGCTGAAGAACAGACTGCATTTTTCTTGTTCTGGAACTCTGATGTCAATATGAGTTAAAATATTCTCTCTGTCTCCCTGATCACTGCTGCTTCTGCCTATCTCCTTATAAAGATTATGCTTATGCTTAGTAAATGAAGAAAGGAATTAGTGATGCTCCTCTCATTTCCTGTCTTCCCACAGATGGTGATAAATTCAAATTCAGACTCCATTAAACCTGAGTAGAGAAACCCAGCAGGTGGCTACACTAATGGAAAATCCTGGCCTTGGAATAATGGGAATTGCAACCGACAGCTCTTCTATACCACAAAAAAGATGATGTATTCCTATTGACAGTGTTGCATTTGAGTCCAGAAGGCTGATCTGATAGTTCAGGCTGGGCACAAGGGAAGCAGAAAGCCCCATGGGTATTTTTCTTGGCTACACCACTGTAATTTTTGTCATCTGAACCTTCTATTACAATTCATTGTAAAAATTTCATGTAAGTTGGAGGGAGAGGAGAAAAAAAATCCCAAGCTTCTGCATTTTGGCCTACAGGCATACATTTGTTCTTTTTTCTTGGTTTAAAGGACAAATAAAGGTTGACACACAGCAGCATTTCCAGCCACTTCTGTATTTTTAGTGCTGACATTCTTAGCCCAAGTGCTTTTAGTATTTCCAGACATGCCCATCTAAGAGAGTTTTTGTTAAAAAGATTGCCCTGAAGGTGTAATGCCTGATGTTCAGCTAAAATCTGTGAAGGAATACTGTATTTATGGTCCTTTTCTCCTCTAGATTTTTTCCCTCTTCATTTAGATCAAGGGGCTATGTCAGCCACAGTTCTGTGAAACTCACTTGGGAGAGTGATTGGACAGACCTATAGACTGAACATCAAATTTAAGCTATATTTCAGAATATGAGGAGATTTTTTTTCTCTCTGTGTTTTAATGCCCTGTCAGCAATTTTTATGTGCAATACATTCTGGTCTTTTATCTTAGTACATACATTTTTCCCAAGCTTTTATACACTGAGTTAGTAAAATGGAGGAATTGCCAACCAAAGGAAAATGTAAAGTGTCCTCACTTTTGCATTATTGATCACAAGATTATTTGTGCTACACTCGTTTGTTCACAGAACACAGATTTGTACAAACTTAAGAAATGCATAGTAACAGTTGCAAAAGGCCATAAAACTCATGTCTCTAGCCTAAATTTTTCTAAGTCTAAAT
This sequence comes from Pseudorectes ferrugineus, assembly GCA_008033365.1. Taxonomy (NCBI): domain Eukaryota; kingdom Metazoa; phylum Chordata; class Aves; order Passeriformes; genus Pseudorectes; species Pseudorectes ferrugineus. The sequence goes on from QWTY01031153.1 coordinate 14,471, forward strand.
TATTCTAAAAATTATTCTAAGTATTATTTAAGGGTGAAATCAAAATACTCTACTGTATATCTCTCTTGAAAATTAATAATTTCTGCAATAGATTATTTGGAGTTTTCTGCATGTTGTTTATGAAATATATAATTTGCACAAAATGTAGTATTAACACATAAATTTTAGAAATGCCATAGCCCATTTCAAGAAGTGCCTCTATACTACTATTTCTAAAGCCAATTTTTTTCCTGCTTTTAACACTTGTAGAAATTTTCACTGGTTGTCAACATAAAATACAAGTAGACAGAGTCCTTTATTTCTTGCTTTCTTTCGTTTTATTTTGTGTCTTGCAATTTTTTTGCCGTATCTACTCTCCCCTTGATAATAAAAAATTCTCTTCGTATATTTCTGAGTTGCTTGTCTAAATATTTCACTTATTTTTTCTGAATTCAGACCCAACTAGTATATGAAGTAGGACAATACTAAAACCAAAATATTCTTTTCATTGCTTAGAAACACTTCAAATGGGATTGCTTTCATATCTAAACTACTAACTTTCCACATCTTTGTATCTGACTGTAATGCTCAAGATTTGTGATTCTCATTATGGATATTTCTTTCAATTTTATTGCTGGTCATTTAGCTGTCTTTTTTGTGACTAAAAAAACTAATTGTCATGATAGTGACTTCTAGGCAAAAATATCCTTCAGATCTTGGTTTCTTGGTTCCTATTGTATCAGTATTTCTTCCTTGACGCTTACTTACATATAATTCTCAACATTTATATCAGGGTTTAACATGGAAAATATTTCAGTAAAATAAATGACAAATGAAATCAATATGCTTAATATATAAATATATCATAAGGTTTCACGCATAAGAAAATCATCAACAATTCCTGCTCAGCATACACCATTTCTACCCCACACGAAGCCCAGATGCTTTTGTTAGACTGAGGTATTTCAGTCCTATGAAAATTAAACTTGCTGAACTAAGGGCAGAATAAAACAAATCAAATTTGAACCAGGAAATTTTTAGGTTGATCTAGAATTTGTCCTCAGAACTATTGCCCGTAGAACTGGAGGGTTTTCACAGAAAGTCCTTTTCATGTTAAACTGTGCGAGGGTCTCAGTCCTGAAAAAGACTTGCTGTCAATCTGCTCTCTCAACCTTATGGTTCTCAATCAGTGAACTCGTAAATACGCTGTAATGTTTCTTTGCCATTTTAGCTTAATTATAATACCAAAATACTTTTTGACTTGGAAATAGAACTTTATTTCAAGGCTGCGTAATTCTAACATCACCCAACCCAGTGCATCTTGTCATGGCTTTGCTGAAAAGAAAGAAAAATACACAAAGGGATATCCTCTTCTATAGAGGCACCCCTCCTTTCCTCAAAATTCTTGTTTAACATCTTAAATAGAAACACATATGCATAATGGAACTTGGGATGGGGACACTGATGCAATCTCTTTCTGTACCTACCAGTAGCAGATTGTATAAAAGTTCCTTATACAATGTACTCACTGAATTGGAAGGAGGAGGCACTGCTCTGTGCTTGCACAGAAACAGCTCCTATATCTCTCAGGATGAACATGAGTCTGGAACTAGAGCAGAGGACAGAACTGCTTCATTTTTGTAACCCTAAACAGAGGGAACATTTTTGTAATCCTAAATGGAGGAGGACATTCTGCATAACCATGAATGTATCTTCCTTATAGTTTTTCTTGTCTTGTTTATTCAAGGTGAAAAATATTGAAGAAGAGTATAGGAGATAAATCAAATGTCAATGTTTATGTTCTGATATGAATATCTTATCGAAGTAGCAATCTTTCATATTCCCTTATTAGTGATATATCCTATTATGATGACAGGCTATGTCTTGGCTTACACAAAGTATCGTCTGATAAATAGATTTAATGCATAAATGTCTGTTGGGAACACGCAACAGCAAAATGGGGACAGATGTTTGGCTGTCTTTGGAGCTCATCAGCACAGTTCAACTGCTTTAGTTGTCACATTGGTTCAGCCCTCAGTCCAGATACAGAGAAGCCCGGTATTTTGAGACTAACTAGTGCTAAGTGAAAAATGTGTAGCAGCTAATACACTCAAGAAAATTTAGGCTTATGCTCAGAGAATATCTCTGAGTAGGTCATACTTTTGCTCATTTCATTGAACAAATGTGTTCAACTGACTTTGGAAATATGCTATTATGTGAATTAATTAAATGTGCAGAATTAAAAATGCTTGCTTTTTTTTTTTTGGGGGGGGGGGTCAAAACAGAGGAAGTGGGTGATGAGGTCATAGTTGCCAAAATGCAAGCGTTTTGTATGTGTATGGGATAGGTCTGCTGTATGTGCAGGCATGTAACCATTTCAAGTTTGCTTTATATGGTGCTTTGGAGGAAAGATCTACTCACACAGTGTGAGGAGAGAGGGAAAGAACACAATCTGACTTTGCTGCCTTTCTCCAATGTATCAAGGAAAAACCTTCTCTCCAGAGGTACTGATACATAGCTTCCACTTTACGAGTCTCTTGGGAATCCTTATTGTGCCCTTTCTCATATGTCTTATTCTGCCTTTGGGAAAATTGTGGGTTTAGATGAGGTTATGCAAAAATTCTCAGTTGTCACTGACTTTTTAAAATTTTTATTTCCTAGAAATTGGTAAGATCTTGTGTCATCAGGTTCATCCTCCTGCAAGTGAAAGATTGCTCCCTACAGTTAGATTTCTTAAATTATTAATTGCTGGTAATTTATCTGATTAATTAGAACCTTTTACTTAAAATAAATTATTCAGATATTGTCATTATCTGACCAGCTTTGCAGATGGCTATAAAATATTCTGAAAACAGTGTATAGACTATTCCAAAGTATTACCTTAATGTCCCAGGAAGATAAAGATTTACTGTGCTAGGTTCTGTACAAACACATACAAGAAAACATAGTCCTTGACACGATATCTTTATAGTCCAATTAAAGACAAGTGATTAAACCACACAGTAGGAGGGAAGAAAAGACAGTGATAACAATGTAATTTGTGAAACTTCAGAGTATTGCTGCATGTGTGCTCTACTTATTCTGATTTATGGGTATTTTAAACATGAGTTTCCTTTCCTATCACATTTATGTAAACATTCCTGTCTCTCTTGCCTAAAGCCTTTCTGACTTCTTAAAGGTATCATGTTGTATGCTTTCAGATGGAGAATTTGATAATCAAATCATATGCAATCTGAAAAAATTTTCAGTCCTTTTCCCTGAGACTTCCTTGAACCAGGTATCTCTACTCGGTAAAGTAGTGTGCTTTTAGGAAGCAAGTCATCTACTTTTGACGAGGAGAAAACAAAGTCATTATTCAAAATCCTTTGAAACCAATTACTTTCCTTGTTTTGTATAAAATCCTGGGCTTTCATTCTGTAAAAATTCTAAGGGAACATATCTTTAAGCCAAATTTAACGTTGACAGAAAGCATTTCCTCCTAAGAGGATGTTGTGCGGAGCTTTGTTAACCCTTAGGTACAAAAGTTATTTTGACTTTAAGTTAGGGTTTAAGACAAGTGGTGGGGCGTGTGCTTTTGGATGAACTCTCAAGACTTTCTGAAGCTCCTCTGCACCACTTTTACCATAAATCATTAGCTTCCCACTCCTGATGTCAGAGTACTGTAACAGCTCTCTAGTGCCTACCTCCACCTAACCTTAAAATAGATCATGCCTTCTGGCAAGGGACAGGAGCAAGAGTTTTACTAAAAGACTGTGTTTAAGCACAATGGGTGAAGACCTGCTGCAGTGTCACTGCTGAAGGGGAGGTGAGAATGTCACGAACATATTGAAGATCAGGGACAGCGAGTTTGATATAAATAGTCTTTGTGTTTTTGTTGAAGGGGTGGGATGTGCAGTTTTCACAGAAAACTCCCCTTCCTTACCCTTATCTTTATAATTGACTTCCATTTCAAATTACAAATGCAGAAGACGCAGAACAGCTGGGCTGTTCAGCTGGAAGAGGACATGGAAAAATACGAAACATTTGGAAGTAGTGTTAATGGAAACTGTGGGGGGAAAAAAGGCCTTTTCTCTAGCAATAATATTTTGCACTTGTTATGCAGTAAAGAGTGTCATCAAAAAAATCCCCAAACACTTGGCATACACTACCATAGCTTTTTTCAGAGGTGAACAGAGAAATTATACTGTTTTATTACATCTCTTAAAGGCCTTTTTTATTGTGTGAGCCACTAAAAAGTCAGGAAGGAAAGTAAAGATAGAATACCTAAATATGAGATGAGAATGTACAAAATTTTACATATTCTGTATTTAGAAGGCTCTTTGGCAAAGATCAAAGAACAGTAGTGTATGCATTCCTACATCACAGAAAGTACCCTGAGACCCGCAATGTTCAGAAAAAGCAGAAGCAGCCCCTGATGATGCCTGCTGAATAAAAGGGCAATTTGCAGTTTTGAAAGGTGAGAAAAAATGACTATTGTCTCTGAACTGAACACCATTATTTTGTGTGAAAGTATAGATAAATCAGTAGCTTTTTGGGGGTCTTTTTAGGTAATATTTCCAGAATTCTATTGTGTCTTAGTTATATTATCTTAACTAAACTGTCTGCTACTATTTGTTCTACTTCATGTCTTTATTTTTTTTTTAACTCTACAAACCAGTCTTCCCTTGCTCTCTCATCCTTAGTAATCCCAGATTTTACTTTTACCCTCCTCTTTGAAGGTTATAAGATTTATACATCAGCTCTCCATGACAGATTCCAGGAAGCTAAATTGATATGCTTATTTCTTACTTAATTTTTTTCATTCTAGGGGTCTAACAGAATTTTTGCTTCTAAGTGACTTACTAATGTGAAGGAGTTCTCTGAGAGAGAGAAGGTCTAGACAAAGACATTGAGACAGCTCCAGGAAAGGCCTTGGAGGTTGGCATTGATGTTCTCTATGGAGAAAATGCAGGAAGCAAAGCAGTCTGAAAATGGTACCCTCCATCTTCCAATGTTTATAAAGAGGTGAAGCATTTCTGGATTAACATAAGCTTTTTAAATGTCAGGATGCCTCTGCCTAACTCTGCTAAGCCTGTCTAAAAATAGATTGTGAAAGAAGATAAAGCAATATGTGGATTGTCATATGTTTTTGTCCTCTGTTTCTTTATGGGTTTAACATCAATAAATAATTATGGCTGAAGCCCTTGTAGTGAAAACTGCTTCACTTTGATAAACCTCCAAGATCATATAAAATAAGAATAGATAAAACAAGAATAGATAAAACAAACAGTATAATTTTATATACTATCAGATTTACTCAGATACAGCCAGTATATGAGTTTTTGAACTAGGAGGAACAGATGTAGCCACTTGCTTTCCCACTATGTTTTTATCAGGGCCTACATTGTTACAGTGTTAGAATAGTCATAAAAAATAGCACTTTCTTAAAGTAGATCATCAACTCTGCCACACTATATGACTGCAGCACTTACAAATGATTGTAGAAAAGATAGCACTGTATTGCAATTAATTTTTTTTTCATAATCTCCTTTTTCAATACGTCTATAGTATTTTGCTTGTGAAAAACAGATTAGGATTTTCTTAAGTGTCAGGGGAATTGCGCACTGCAAGTCAAAATGAACTGGCCACGTAAGCAGCAGTAGTTGCTTTAGGAAAGTGTACCCTAAATGTCTTTGCTTATGTCAAATGCTAAATTTATCCCCATTGAGAACTAGGTTGATGGGAAGCTGTCTGTTTAAATGAAACAGCTTTTTTTTTTTTTTAATTAGTCAAGCATAAACATGTCCTAATTTCATGTATACAGTTTGGTTTTCACAATAATTCTATGGAATTAAATTTTTGCTTCTTAAAAATACCTGTCTTCAGCTTAAACTAAGCAAACTATTAGAACAGTTAGTTGAGAAATAAGATTTTAAAAATGAAACAAGTTCATGTTTCAGAGTAAAGTCTCTGATTATAATAACTGGAATAATATTCTGGCTCATTAACAAGAGGAAAAGAAAATCCTTCAACAAGGGCAGGACAAAGACCCTGTACTAATCCAATAACATTCAGTTCTATATACTTTATTTTCATCATTTTTAGTATGTCTTGGAAATATTTTCTCTAACGAAAACATTTCTGATTATTTTCTTCAAAGATACTTCCTTTCCATCCTGAAAAACTTTGTGTGAAGAAAGCTTTGGAATAGGGATAGGGCGGATTACAGGGTGCTAAAGGATCCTTTGTCTGTACTCTGCAGAAGTTTCTTTCTCATCAGCTCTGATGGCCCAGGCAGTGGACTGCAGAGAGGCTTTTCCCCCACAGGTGACAGGGACTGCTCAGGGGTGATGTGTGCTCTCATCTTGCCCTAAGCAGGAGTCAGAGTGCAGCTAGGGATGACAGCTGTGGAAAACACTACAAAATCACCCTCACCTTCAGTGCGGGCTGTCCAGGGAGACCTTCCGTTCACTCAGCTGTGGTGTGGTCTCCTTTACTTTAGCAGCCCACTGCACTTAGGCATCAGAAGCTGCAGAAATTATCATTGAACACCCACCCATGCACCTGGAAAAAAACCCAAAAAACCAGACTCGCAGAGGCATCTATAAAGGAAAGGAGGACAGAGAGGTGGTGCTATGATAAATAAACTCCTATCTGTACCAGTTTGACCACAAGACTTTGTCCTATACATGAAGTATGCACTCACAACTTATAGATCACATAAGCAAATAAGAGATTTTGCAAAAATTGCTCACTGGTCATTAGATCCTCCTTGCACTGCTCATGTTTTTTTCCTGAGGTGCTAATGCTTTCAGTGCTAGGAACTTATATATAGTTCTTATGAAATGACAGTATTGGAACCCCATTGAATATGATTGGTTCAGAACATCTCTGGGCAGCTTGCAAATACCCTTTCAATTCACATTAGTATATTTCCAGTCTGAATTTTCTTTTAATTTTAAAAAAGGACTTTTAAAAAGAACAAAAAGAAAGTTCGATGTTTCCTAAAGCAACATTCAAAGCAATTAAATGAAACCTTTTCAACAGCATGATCTTTTTCATTTTCACTATCACCTCCTTAGCCTTAAGTAAAAACTAAAAGAGACCTTTGAAAAATGATGATTTTTTATATTTAATAAGTGATCTTTTCATGTTTCTGCTGTTGTATGCTTTTGAGCTATCTAACAACTATGGATATGTAGCTGGCAGAAGGGCAAACTTGTCTCATATCCTGTGAAGAGGTGACTACCTGAAGTGTGGGTATGAAAGAAAGTATAAGAATTCTCTGAAAGGTTTTACTACAGAGAATACAGGGCTGAGACCTTCATCTAACCCTGGATGCACATTATTCTTAATAATGCATATCCGTACATTTTTTGCAGACTCTAAGTAGTGAGCTTACTAAAACTGACAATATTTTACAGGAACAGGAAAAAAAAAGTCATGTTTCCTGTATCATACACAGTTCTTTAATTTGTGACATATCACTTTTATCTCTTCTTCCTTTAACACCAGATTTGGTTTAATTAAATTTATGTCAAATGAACACATGAAATGAAAGGAAAATCAGAAAGCCTGCAGTTGCCCATTAGTGAGTCAGTGACTGCACAGTGAAAGGCTTTTGAAGCCTGGCTTACTGCCAGAACAAGCTTGCAATGATGCTCAGAGACACCCATGATGCTTTGAAGGAAAGAACTTAGCTGACCTGAACCTGTTCTGTGGAATCAGTCCAAATCCTCATGGGCTGGATGTAAAATCTATAATAAGTCTTCTGTCTCCAAGCATTTTACCTGTTAAGTGAAAAGAGGGTGTGAAACTACAATATCTGCACATAATTAATTAGAATAAATCATTCTTTTTTTAGTACATGCTTTAAAAAATCACCACAGTCAAATAATTTTTTAACCCAATAGCAAATTTTTTGCACCTTTTTTCTAAAGTGGATCTGCAAGTCTTTAAAATATGAAATATCACTGCCTTACTTTGCATGACGTGCAGGTAATGCGTCTTGATCATGAGTGTGTCTGTCTGAACTTGGCCCTCTGGGATCCTGAATCTTTGCCAGATTTGAACCATGGATCATGTGAAGTGAAGCAGCATACAACTCATGTACTTCATGGGTCTGGGTTGAAGGCAGTCAGCGCTTTTCAGATGGGACGCTGATGGCACGGCGTGGCTGCCATCAGAGAATTACTAGGCTGACACAGGCTGAAGAGAGTCTAAGAAGGTGCAGACTCCTCGGTCTGTGTCTTAACAATAAAGTCTGTCATTAGGAAGAAAGTATTGGCAAGCATGGTAGGCTACAACTCTAAGAATTCTGTATGAATTCGAGGTATAGTCCACAGTGAAAAGTCTTTGCATGGTCAGCTTAATCCACTAACAAATGTACAAGGAGAAGCAAGATCATTTCAGAATAAAAGCCCCGTACCAAGAGCTGGGTTGAATACCTACTGAGAATTTCATATTTTATATTCCCTTTCCAAGCTCTTTCTCTTATAAACAAGGCCATATAAACAGGTTATGTGAGTTTAGACTATTTAGATTTAATTTTCTTTATCCTGGGTGACTTTCAGATTTGTATCACACATATGATTTATACATTAGAATATAATGTTAGGTGGTAATTTGATAGAGTTAGTTGCCAGCAAGTAGTGAGGCAAAGAATTCTTACAAGAATTTTTTTTGTATTGTCAGTCTGCATCCAGTTTAGCAGCTGCCAACTCTTGATCCATATCTCACAGCTGTAAGGTAATAAATTAACTCCTGGAGTTTCCGCACCTCAAAATATCAATATTTGGTCAACTTATTTCAATCTGAATTTTAGATTACTGTAGCAGAATAAGACAACACATATTTATCTTCTAGTATTTTAAAGTTAGGTTGTTTCTTTTGTAATTCTTCAGACTGAAAGTTATAAAAGCATCCTTCATTGTTTGGAAATGTAAATACCAATTTAGTAGTCACAAGAAAGTGCAGCTAATCACATTACACTAATTTCAAAACCCTTCAGAATTGTGATATTTCTTTGCACTTACTTTATTTCTTAGCACCTTGTGACTTGCAGTAAAGGCAGGGTCCATTATTTTAGTCAGTCTGACTCAGTGAGACATACACCTTGAAATGACATAGAGCTGCTGATCTCCAAACCAGTGTCTGCATTCTGACAAATTTATGAATTAGTGTTGGATCTGGAATATGACAAAATCAAATCAACACATACATTTCAACTGAAAACTTGAATACTTTTTGGAAACAGCAAATTTAGAATACTTACAAGTGCTGGAAAGATGAAAAAGCAATTACTTAAATTCTAGAAATTAAGTAGGTCACACCAATATCAGATTCTTCGATTTTGGAGGACCCAATATGTCATTGTTATGTGGTAGCTGAAATTCAAATCATGGGGTTTTTTTAGTTTTCCTTTTGACTGAGTCCTTGCAGCATCTGTTACCTGATAGTAAGACATGCTTTGTGTGTCCCTTCCTGCTTTACTCTTATGAACCATAAATATAAATAATACTTGACATACCTTTACTATATTTCATTAACCTCTGACCATCCAACACATACCATTTTTGTTTTGGGGGATTATAAAGTTTAAAGAAGCTTCAGTCCTTACTTGTGACTGTAATATTTTCAATGTTTCTTGCTATACACATTCTATTTTGCTAAATAGGGTTTTGTGCATAAAGAGAAGGTATTTTCAATATTATTCTCCATAAAGTAAAATGACTGGGAAGATAACCCCAACCCAAGAATCTAAAGGTACTAATAACTGCAGCCGTGAGCTTAGGATTTACATGATAGACTAGCTGTAACACGAGGCTTCATTAAATACATACAAGAACTTTCTATCACTTGTATTTAGCTTGATCCTGAAATCTTTGTCACTTGCCAGCATTCTAACTAATAAGATTTAAGAAATAGTTACAATGCATTCAAGTTCCTCAGGTTTCAAGAACAGGGTGAGTTCAAAGGAAAAAAAATCAAAACATTGAAAGTGTCAGAAGTTTGATGTCACCAGAAATAATGGGGTTTATTGTTTTTATATTAATGAGAGCCTTCATTCTTTACAAGTACAGCTGCTACTTGTACTGAGAAAAACCCTGTCATAGTAATCCTTAAAAAAAGTATTTTTAAAAATGGAATGTTTCACCAGAGAGAAGTTCTGGTGTGAATCAACTGTGGTTTATATCATAAGTGCTTGACATCAAGAGTGTGATAAAAATACTTTTGTCATGCAAAGTGTCAGTTTACATTTTACATATGCAACTTCTAATTTTGCTACACAGATTTACATAACCACTTCAAAAGTAGTTTATTTCCTGTGGGAGTGGTCCAAACCTCAGAAAACAATATGTAAGATAAGTTGCAGCAGAGGAGAGAAGGTGGCAGTAATAATGTCAGGCTGTGCCACTGGCAAGAGGTGCTTTCTATACCACTGACTTGCCTACCCATCAGGTAAAAAGTGTGGCCAGACTAGTTGAGATTTGGGTTAATTCATAGAAATGTTCGAAGTTTCTTCAAGGATTTTATATTAGAATTATTTTTTCCTTACCAGATGTAAAATACAAGCTGTTTTTTCACCTTCTAGCCATATTTCTCTACTAGTCTAAGATTAATGGTAACTTGGTCAGTAAAATAGACTGTTTCTTAGTTTTGTTTCAAATATTAACAAATTAGGACAGCACTTGAATAAAAAAAATTATCTACACTATTAGGAAAAAGGATGGAACTAACCCTGTGATTCTTTGCAGGTATTTCTATTAATATTGTAGTTTTCTGTTAGAAACTACTGATTTTTTTTTACTCAGGTTTCTCTCTCACTCATCCTTTGTAGTCTTTTGGAAATATTCCCTAGAAAAGTTCTACTGTCTTTCTGTATTTCATTATGTTTAACAATATCACCTCCGTAGTATGGATGATATTTCCAAGTTTGCTTACTAATTGCCTTCAGAACCATCCTGCTTTCTTTTGGAAAAATAAAATTTAAAAAATAAATAATTAGATAAATAAACACAGGGAAAATATGGGAATATAATTTGATTACAATTTCTGTGAAAAAGCCATACTTACAGAAAACAGGATATAAACCTCTGTATCAAGAACAGCCTAACCAGAGTCCATCACCACCTGTCAGATGAAGGAAAAAGAATCTCCCTTATTTAAAATCCATCTCTTACATAAATGTCATGGAGTTTCAGAGCTGACTGAATTGAGGAATCATCCAAATCTCACATAGTTTTTTTTCATTGTACAGCTACAGCTTTATTTTTTCCTTAGTAAATTACTTCTCTGTTAATTTATATAGTAACAAAATGAATTCAGCAAACTGATAAATGCATGCAGAACATTCTGGATTAATTTTACTCATTCTTTCTTTTTTTTTTTTTT
>QWTY01031156.1:0-12736 GCA_008033365.1 Pseudorectes ferrugineus
TGGAAATGCCCTGAAAGGCTCCCGGGGCCTCCTGAGACACAGAAAAGTCTCAAAGTTTGGGCCTCATGTCCCTAAAGCATTGCACAGGGAAGAGGTGGAGGCCAGGACCCAACCCTAAAGCCGTGCAGCCCCCGTTGAGGGAGGAGCAGGCCTTGGTGGGACCCAGGGCCTGGACTGCAGCCCACGGCTGGGCAGGTGACAGCTGCTGGACACTTGGGTGCCATTTGGTCTGAAAATGTAAATGTTGCTTCTTCAAACAGGTGGGGAGAACCCTCAATGCCAAGGGGACTCCCTCCCTCCATGGACGTCCTGCCCATGGAGCAACAACGGGGTAAATCTGCTCGCAGGGACTGCAGGGGTCACTGGGGGGGTTCAGCTGGGGGGCCGGGCTCTGGGAGGCACAGCCCCTCCCTGGGGATGGCTGCCGGAGGGTTCGGGGTGGTTTGGGCTGGTTTGGGCTGGTTTGGGGTGGTTTGGGGCGGCGGTTCACCCGTGTGTGAAGTTGCAGCCCCGTTTGCAGCACCGCGTCTCTCCCCGTGTTTCCTTTAAATCCAAGGACAGCGAGGCAGGGTAGGGTTTCACCGGGGTGTTGGATTTCCGAATCTGAGTCTTTCCTGAGACAAACTCTAATCCTTACCTGCGTGTCAGAGACGTGCGGGGACCCGCCATGTCCAGAACCCCCGGGATCCTCCTCTTGCCCGAGCAAGGGCTGTGACCTGGGCTGCCTGACGGGGCTGCAGGTGAGTCACTGGTTTTTATTGTGCTTTCTGTGCTTGTGACACCATTGGTGATAGAATGGAAACACAGCCCAGCCCAACTCCCAGCTGGGAAGGTTCCCACCTATATTAAACCACTTATTTTAGTTTGTTGTCAGTAGGATGTGGAAGAATCACCTGGTTGAAAAGGTTTCCATTTTATCTCCAGCTAAATTGGTGCTGGGCTCGTGGTTTTAGACCAGCTTGTGCTGATACAGGGGTTCTGGCTGCTCTTGGGTCTGTGCCCGACCCCAGACAGAGACACTCTGTGCTTTGAGCATTCGCAGCCTCTTTCTCTTCCAAGGCTTAAATAAAGTGGTTATTTTGGCCGTGATCTTTTTAATGGGTTTGAATGTTTTGCAAGGCTTCCATTAGAAAATCCTGGGCTGCTGCAATCTGCTTTGTGGGAAGGTGTGTGAGGGACGGTGGAGACATCGAAACACTCAGAGGAAATATTGGAGTGCCTGCTCCAATTAAAGTGTGAGGACCTGGAGTGAAATAATTCATCAGGATTTCTGACAGGCCGAAATCCACGGCTGCCAAGGAGTCACTTAAATTCCAAAACAGAGTTGGGAGCATCCATTGTGTCGGGGTGAATTAAACTGGGAGGGGATGGGATGCAGGAAAGATGATGTCAGGTTCAGGCTGTGAGAATAATAATAGTTAATGGGATGTCTCTTTTTAGGTTGGCTGGGGAATGAGAGGGACATTTCAGGTGGTCCCAAGGAGGGGATGTGGGAATCCCCACTGCACAGCACTCACCCCAGTGGCGCAGAGCAGGGTGTGGGGAGGGTTAATGGGAATATTGGGCCCAAACTGCTGCTGGTTCCATGGATTTAGTGCAGTTTGTGTTTAGTGGTGAAGGATAACGTGATTTTCTGAGAGTCTGGTTTAGGCTGTGTTCCCTGGTCCTGCGGGGCAGTGCAGGAGCCAGTCCTGGTGCTGGCTCAGTGCTCACTGCTTGCTCTACCAACGCTCCCATCCTCCAAATACCAACGGAAAAGTCCATGGAAAACCTGGATGGATCCACAGTCACCGGGGTGAGGGATGGGTGGCAGAGCTCGGAGGGATCAGAGCCTGTCCTTGGTCAGTGTTGGGGTCAGGTCCAGTCAAGCCCTGGAATTACCCCTAAGGACTGATCCGTGTTTGGTGTGTGAGGAGTTTCACGGCCTCAGCAGGGGACAATCCCCAGAGGCTGCAGAAATTCCAGCCAAACAAAGCCTCAACCAAATAAAGATGAATTTTTAATGGGGGAGAAAATGATTGTCTTGCTGATTCCCAGAGAGACAGCATTGGGGTTCCTAGGCTGAGCCGTTCCCTTTGCATCTCCTCAACCCCAAAACTGCATCTTTTATAGCCAAGGTTCCGTGTCTGTGCCCTGTGACTGATTTCCCACTGCATCCCAAGATGGAATTCAGCTCCTGGAATGCAGCTGGGAGAGCTGTGGCTCTGCCCTGGGTGTGGAGTGGGGACCAGGACGTCCCATCCCGGGGCAGCTGTGGGTCCCTGGGCTGGATCTGTTTGTAAAGGTCGTGGGAAGGAGATGGGGAAATTGCTCCGAGGCAAAATCAGCTCCAGCTTGGCACGAGGAGCCTGGGGCTGCTGGGGGAAGAGGGACCCACGGGGCAGCTTTTTGCTTCTTTTTTTTGAGATCTCCTTTTTTCCACAGCTTGGGGGGGAAGATTTTCCAGACTTGATTTTCCAGGATTCCTTTAATTTCCTTGAGTTTTCTCTGGAGCAGCATCTCTGGGAGACCCCAGCTCTGCACACCCCACTGCCGGGATGCCTCTGGAAGGGCTCAGCGCAGGCTGATCTCAATATTTTCCTATCCCAGTTCAGCGGCACAGCATGGGAACCTGCCCCAATTACACGGGCTGGAATAAAGCTTGAGGGAAAAGCTCCGCATCCCAAGATGCTGGCAGGAGGATTCGGGATGCGGATGACTTTTGGAGGTCAGTCAGGAAATGCCCCGGCTGCTGCTCCCCCATTCCTGTGTGTCCAATCCCTTTCCAAGGTGATGTTTTTGCCTTGGGAAGTTTCGGGGCAGGGAAGGAAGGCAGAGCTCGCTGGGGGAACACATGGAAAGGGAAAGAGTTGTGGTTTCATTGAATCCTGCTGGAAAAACAGGCAGAGGGTGGGAAGAGCAGCTGGGCTGCCTGCAGTGGGGGTGGTGGGTGATGCTCACAGTCCCGATGGATCACTGGAATAACGGGGGGGCTGTGGCCGCATCCAGAGCTCTGCCCAGCACCTGCCGGGAGCTGCTCGGGGCTGAGCGAAGGCACAGCCAGGACCCAGAGCCGTCCATCGAGGTGTGACACCGCCACAGGGGTCACGCAGGAACAGCTCCCCCTGGCCATAGAAAAACTGCCTGGGAAAAGCCCCGGGGAGGCAGTTCCTGCTCCCGAAGCTTCAGCAGCTCGGGAGCTCTTGCGATGGCAACCCCGGACTCCCGGGAAGGGAGGATTTTCCTGTGTACCGGAGAAAAACCAGGAGTGCCTGGACAAAGCGCCCTGTGGCCGGAGGAGCCCTGGCTGCCTCCGCCCGGCTGGTGCTCGGTGTGTCCGTGCTGGCACTGGGAGCACTGGAGGCTCCTGTTTTTCCAGCTTTTCTCTCTGTGGATGCAGAAGAACCAGGTCCCTGTGAAAGCTGTGCTGGCTGCCTGTGGCAGAGCGTCCCAGCGAGCAGCTCTGCGTGGAGGGGACAGACGGGGTCACATCTGGGCATCACCTCCTCTTCCTCTGCTCCACGCAGCTCCTTCCCTCACCCTCACTCGGGAAGCAAAGGCCTCCGACACTTCTGTAGACATGAAAGAGGTGCGTTGGAGTCCTCGATGCCGCTGCTGCTGCCGGGCAGGACCGGCGAGGGAGCAAAAACCCATTTCAGGCACAAGGAGAATGAGGGCAAGGAGTCCCACCGGGCTCACGTGGGAGAGGCATCGCCTTTCCGCAGGAGAGGCTGGAGCATCCCAGCGCTGCCCGCCACAGGCGGAGGGGCAGCTCCGCCGGGCAGCCCCCGGCCGGCGCAGCCGAGGAGGCGGCGATGGGAGCACGGGCACGGCTCACCCCGAGTGCCGGAGGAGGATGAGGACGATGCCAAAGCCGGGTTTGTTGCTCCCCTCCTGGGCTCAGCCGCCGTCGTGGCCGGGGGAAGTTTGGGGGCAGAGGAGAGGAGAGTTTGGTGGGTGGGTTTGGGGCAGTCGGGGGCTGCTTTTCTGTTTTTGGTGGGTGTTTTTTGGGTGGTGGTGACCAGGGGAGAAGTTTAGGTTGTCCTTGGAGGAACAGGGAGGGTGAAGCGCTCCTGAGCACCGGGTGAGTGCTGCGAGGAACCCCGGCTTTACCGGGAGTCAGAGGGTCCCACTGGCGTCACCTCAGTCACTTTAAATCTTAATTACTTATTGTGGGTCCGAATTCCCGTGTCCTCTCCTGGGGGCCGTGGGGGTGCGGGCTGGGCTGGGGCTGCCCTGACCTCTGCGGTGGCTCTGGCTCAGCACAGGAAGCCGCGAGCCTGGAGCGACACCGGGACCCCAAACCTGCCACCGGCTGCTTTTAGTGCTGCTGGTGCAGAAATCGGGATCAATGCAGGATCCGTCTGACCCGATTAGCGGCTTCCTATTGCTTTCCATTTATACCTTCTCTCCGTTTTTGGCTCCAGCCGCCGACCTCCTCCAGGGTTTGCTGCCAGTGCAGATTCTGAGGGGGGACAAAGTCATTCGTTCATCCCTAGGAGCAGACTGAGGTCACAGCACCGAGCTCTGGATGCTGGGGTGGGGGTGGGGGGTGGAGGGGGGCGGCTCTGCCTCGATCCCAGCACTTTGGGACAGACTGGGAAAGTTTCCCATCGATTTGGGATCGAATTCTTGATCGTGTTACAGGGCAGTAAGCAGGACGGTGGCAGCGGGGGGATGGATGGCTGCCTGCCCCGGCCCCAGCCAGGCGCCCGGGCGGAGCCGGGATGCTCCGGAGGGAAGAGGTCACTCCACGCACCCCCTTTTTCACACCTCTGCCGGTCCAGGCTGACCAAAGCACTTTCCAAGCGCTTGGTGTCCGTGTGTCCCTCCGCCAGCCGCCTCCCAAAGCGTGGCCAACACTTCGCAGCAGCAGCTGCTCCGTGAGTCCCGGCGGGGACCAGACCCCGGCCCCCAAAGAGCCCACTCAGCATCCCCAGAAAGCCACCGCAGCACCTCACGGCCAAAAATCCATTTAAATCTTTTCCTGAATCAGGCTAAACCCCGGCTCGGAGCGCAGGGAAGATGAGGAGGGCTCAGCTGCAGCCAAGCCTGGCCCGCTCCCAGGCTGTCCCTGTCCCTGTCCCTGTCCCCGTCCCTTGGTTGAGCAGCCGGCACCACCGCAGGGCTGATTTGATCCCATCTGGCTTTTCCTGCTACCTGCGCTGGGCTGTGGCAGCTTTCACGGCACACCCGGAGCGGGACCTCGCCGGCTCCCTCCGAGCAGGAACTCGCCCTCTCTGGTTATTAAATTACATCCTGACCCGGTTAATCCATAGCTGATTAATTTTGGACTCCATGGCTGGGTATAAGAAAGGTTTCATCTGTCTCGTGGCGTGTACTGTATGTACTGAGCTCTCTGATAATCTGATTTTTTTAATATAAAAAATATAGGTGGAAAAATCAGAAGGAGGTATGAAAAGTGGGGAGGGCTGTAGGGGTCCGGCTGGACACACGTCTCTGCCTGCCGTGGGGTCAGCAGGGATGGACACTCCATCCCAGGGCTGGAAATCCAGCTGGGGATCTTCCTCATGTGCACCTTTTCCTGGAGAGCTCACTCGGCTCTATGGCACATCCACAGCCCCGGGGAAACTGAGGCACGGAGCTGGAAGCAGCCGTAGGGGTTGGTGGCTGCTTGCTCAGGCTCATAATTTGTTTCCTGGTGCAATTTCATGGAATCCCAGGATGGTTTGGGTTGGAAGGGACCTTAAAGCTCATCCTGTCCCACCCCTGCCATGGGCAGGGACAACTCCCACTCTCCCAGGGTGCTCCAAGCCCCGTCCAGCCTGGCCTTGGACACTTCCAGGGATCCAGGGGCAGCCACAGCTTCTCTGGGAAATCCATTCCAGGGCCTCCCCACCCTCACAGGGAACAATTTGTCCCAAATACCTCATCTGAACCTCCTCTCTTCCAGTTTAAAGACAATCTGTGTGTTTAAATGTCGAGGCTCATCCTGCCCCCCACCTTGCCACAGACAAACTTTAACCTCTGCTTTTAAAAGCTGAGCAGTTTCAGGTCTGGCTGCTCCTGAGCCCTGGGCTCTCCTGGGGCTGGAGAAACCCTGGGATTGCTCTGAGCCACACCGTTATTTCAGTATATTTTGGCTCCTTTTCCATTTCTCCGCTATTCCCACAGCGAGGACTCCGAAGCAGAGGCAGCTTTTGCCAGACCCCATCATCCCCTGGAAGATCTGAATTACTCTTTCCTATATTTTTATCATTCATAAACTGCCAGCATCTCCCCTCCTGCTTATCCCCTCGCAGCTGCACACATTTGCCTGGAATCTAAAGAGCTCGATTTGCAAACACCTCTCCCGAGGAGGAGGAGGATGAGCCGCAAATTTTCGGAGGGTCTCCCCCAGCAGCAAACCCCGAAGCTCCGTTTGCCTTCCCGAGATGGTTCCTGCCCCGCTCCATCAGCGCCAGATGCCCAGGGCACCTCGCTAAGCCTCCAAGGACACTCCGTGCCCGAATCAGAGCTCGAATATTAATAACGCAGCCCTAATCGAGGGCGTTGAAGGGTCTGAGTTGTGGCTTTACAAATTGCACCCCCCCAAAACCCAGCCCTCCTGATGCTGGGGGAGCGTTGCTAATTGAGGGGCACTTCAATTAGCCGGGATGAGAAATAAAAAAAATTCCCTTGGTGGAGACGCCGCGGAGCCACCTGAGCTCCATCCCAGAGCCGCGGGGCTGGAATTACTGAACCCCAGGTAATTAGCGCGGCAGAGAAAGGACAATTAGCGGGGGTTCATTACCGCCCTGAGCTGCTCCGCGGACCGCAGCCGGCGCACGGCAGAGCCCGGCCCGCACAGATCTCACGGGAGCCTCGGTGGGCTCGGAGAATTCGGGAAAAGCAAAGAAAGTGTCACTTTCTTGGGACGGGACCTGCAGGACCCCTCCAGCCTCCTCCTTGTTCCCTGTTCCGGCTCATCCCCCGCCAGATCAGAGGGGAACGGGTGGGATGAGCTGCTCGGGCTCCTGCACCCTTTCCCGCAGGGAAAATTAAGCTGCGCAAACCATAATTCAGGGACCTGCTGCCAGAAATTCCTCCTTTGCCAGCTAATCCCTCTCAGTTTTGGGACAGGCTTGGGGGTGTTTTATCTCCGCTCTGGTGTCGGAGCTGTGCGTGCAGAGCTGCTGAGCAGTGATCCCGCACCAGGACTTGCTGGGTTCTGCTCCATCCCGGATGCAGGACACCCCCGGGGGCCGAATTTGTCTGTGGGATAAATGCCAGCAGAGCTGGTGGTGATTCCAGGAGCGGAGGATTAGAGGGAAAGAAGCGCCGGAGGAGTGCCTGGGGCAGCCTGGCTGGAGCGGGGATTGAAATCCTTGGAGCCAAGAGGGCGTTTAAAGTCACCTTGGCTGGAAACAAAGGCAGAACTTTCCCGAGGGTGTCCGGGGTGCAGCCGAACTCCCCAGCGATGAGGGAGTTGTGTAACTGTCCCGTTTCTGGGAGGCAGTGATGTTATTCCGGGCATCTCCCCCCGTTCCCGTCTCCCCGGGGCCACAGCACCGCTTTCACTCCGGAGATACCCCCATTTTCAGGGGGTTTTTGCTAAAGCTCCTCAGCCCCAGCACAAGGCAGAACTCCGGCTCCTCTGGGTGCTTTTCATGCTCCGCATTTCCCTCAGCCACAGCTGCTCTTTGCCCGGGTGCAGGAAGTGACCCTGCTCAGCTCCAGGTAGATTTTGGGGGAAAAAACCACCGAAAGAGGTCAGATTTTGCCTACAGCCCCCATCGCCCTGTGGTCAAAGCCCTTCCAGAGCTGGGTTTGGAGGGGAGATGGACACAGGCTGAATTTAGGTGCCAGGAATGTAAATTGAATTCCTTTTTGTCAATAGATGCCCTCAGTGGCATGAGGGTAAATTTAAGGACTGTAATCTCCAGGGGTAGAGAAATGGTGTGTAAAGTGATAAAGCCGCCCTGACGGACCTGATCAAAGGTCCGGATAATCTCCTGCCCCCTTCCCATCACAGAAGGCTGGAGATGTCTGTGAGATGTCTGTGAGATGCTCCAAGCCGGCTCCGAGCCGGGCTCTCCTCCGGGACAGGGAGGTTTAATGTGCTCATTAACGTCATGAGAGGAGAAATAGCTCAGAGGACAGAAAAGGATGCTGGAGGGGGGGAAATCGAGGTGACCGGGTCCCTCAAGAGCAAAGGAACGTCACCGAGGAGGAATTCAGGAATTCAGGCTGAAGCCTGCGGGTAGAAATGTGCCGCCCCCTCCTCTGCCTTCCCCCATTGCCTGGGAGGGCGAGGAGGAGGTGGAGGAGGAGGAGGAGGGTGGGAAGGGAACCTGGGTGAAGGGAGAGGTGGGATCCAGCCCTGGGTGAGGCCAACAGGGACGAAACCACTCTGGAGCACCCAAGGCCGTGAGCATGGCGAGCTCTGGAAAGGAAAGAAAGGAAAAACAGGGAAAGAAAACAAAAATCCCAGTTATTTTAATGACTCATGCCAACCTGACCGGTCCTGTCCACCCAGGGTGCTTATTAATTAATTAATTAATTAATTCCTGGAGGTGACAAGCCCAGCGGCGCTGGGGTCGGAGCCAGCATCCAGCTGCATCCAGGCGTGAGGAAGGGCCACGTCCCTCCTGTCCCTGGTCCCCCAGCGATGCCCTTTGCTGGGCTGTGCCAGCTGTACCCGCTGCCGCAACTGGTGCCGGTCACCCCGGGGCGGGGACGGAGATGTCCCACGTGGTGGTGGTGGCACTGTGGCCGTCCCCTCCTGGAAAGGCGCCCGCTGTCCCCACGGCCACAGGCGAGAGGTAGGTGGGCAGCGGGGGATGCTCCAACCCTTGGGCTTTGCCCTCCCCTCCTCTTTTTAATGCCATTATTTTATATCAATACCAAAAAGAGCCCTTTGGCCTGCTGTAAATCTCTCTCCCGGTGCCAGCGGTGTGCGGGTCCCTGTCCCCCCTCTCCGCCTCCCTCCCGGGGACCAGCTCAGACCTGGCCACGTCACGGACAAGACTTGTCCCCGCTGGACCATCCGGAGCATTACTGGGGATTAAAGGTGGCATCCGCCAGAAGGGCACGTCCTCCCCCGTCTCGCCCGCCGGCGGCTCGGGGCAGGAGGTGGGGGGCCGGGTCCCCCCTCCCCGGGCGAGGGGGCGTGGGGAGAGGGTGTCCCCGGCACACCAC
This sequence comes from Pseudorectes ferrugineus, assembly GCA_008033365.1. Lineage (NCBI taxonomy): Eukaryota > Metazoa > Chordata > Aves > Passeriformes > Pseudorectes > Pseudorectes ferrugineus. The sequence continues at coordinate 9,121 of QWTY01031156.1, forward strand.
CAGCCCCTCTCCCCATGGACCCCCGGCTGATTCCAGGGCTCCCGGGGGGATGGCGGGGCCGGGGCTGCCAAAGCCCGGCTGCCAATTCCCCGGCGAACCAAAGGGAGAGGAGCCTTTTAAATGACATTGCCTGCGTTACCCCAGAGGCGCCTTTCGAGGGTATGGCTGGACTTTTCTGTGGTCTCCGCTTTCCCTGCACATCCCTGTGTGTGTTTAATAACTCTCTCTCCAGATGCAGAGAGCGCTGGCGCTTCCATGCCCTGTCCAGGTAAGTCCCTGCAGGCGCTGGCGTGGGCGGGCAGCGGGAAGAATCTGCTCCTTCCTCATCCCATTCGGGGATGATGGGGACAGGACGGGAGAGGAGGGGGGAGAAGGGGGGACAAGAGGCTCAAAGTCTCCAATAATCTGGAAAAACCTCGGAAATGGGCATTGTTCACCGCAGGAGCGTGAGGGTGGTGGGAGGAGAGGGAAGAGCAGGGGATTGCAGGTGGGAAGGTTTCACTGGATGCAGAGAGCCTGGTGGAAACCACAGTCCCAATTCCTCGGGATGTGCTGGGTAAAACACGAACTCTCCCTCAAAATGACCTTTCTCTTTCACCATCTCTCTCCCTCGCGTGGTTTTTTTATTATTATTACGATTTTCCACAGGCAGGGATTTCCGCTGAAGGATATTAGTTAATCAGATTCTGAGAAGCAGATGTTGGGTGATTTAGGAGGAAAAAACGAGGCAACTTTCTAGTTCAAGCCTCGGCTGGAGCCCGGGGCGCGGTGCAAAGCTTAGGGACGACGTTTTGTGGCTTTGGGATGCACTGTTAATTGTGGTCTTAATTAAAAATGAGACAGATAAGGTGGTTTGGGGGCTTGGGGACAGGTGGGGCACCTCCCTCCAGTGACAGGGACAGACAGACATCAGCGTGTTCTGGGGCTTTAAGGCAAGGAAAAGAACCTCAGAGCCCTGCATCCCATGGGCAGCTGTTCCAAGGGCTTGAAATGGAGCTAAAAATCCCATTTCCGTGTCCCAGTGGGGAGAATGAGCCCGACTTTCCACTCCCAGCCCTGCCCATGGCATGTAAATGGTCCTGTCATAGCTCTGTGCCTCAGTTTCCCCAGGAGGGACGATGCTGGGAGGGCTCAGCTTGGTGTTTGCAGAGGCTCCGGAGAAAAGGCAGATTTCAGCACATCACAATTCCTTCTGAGACCAGAAATCAGATGTCCCTCCAGGCCAGGGCTGGGGAACCTCCCTGCCCAGCGTGCAGTGCTAGGAGTCAAGCTCTCCTAGTGCTCAAAACACTGAGATCACCTCACGGTGCTGCCTCGGGATGCAATTTCCCCTTGTGGGTCCCTTCCAACTCAGCCTGTTCTGTGATTCTGGGAATTTCATGGTCAGCTTTAGCTGCTCGACTTTGTTCCACTGCCAAGAGAAGTTCCAGGACATGTGGACCCATCTGGGTTCTCCCCCAGGCTGGAGGTGTGGTGGGTCAGGTCAGCTCACCCTGCCACTGAACACTAAACTCTGATTCAAACTTTATTTTATTCTGATTAAAAAATCAGCTTGGGATTTATATTAAGGAAAAACAGGAATGCAGGAAGAGAATGATGTGTGCTGTGTTTCTTCTTTCCTTTAACATTGTTTTTTCCTTGAAAGACTCAGAAGAGCTTGTTTGGGCCAGGTTTGTTGCAGTATCCCTTTGCAGGCCTCCTGATGCTCCTGAAACCAGGGTTATCCTCAGCTCTGGGTTGCTGCTCTCATGCCACAGATCATCCTGCCAGCGCCAGCTTCTCACAAAGCCACCAAACAGTCCAGCCTGGGATGAATCCAGCCCCACAGAGACCTTGGGCATGTCCGAGCTGGACATGGCTAGGGCTGGAGGACTCAGCTTTGGAGTCCTTGGGGCTCCCCAGCTTTGCCTGAGGTCACTTTGGGGACACAACCATGCTGCTGCTGCTGCTGCTTTCTCCAGGCACCAGTTGTGTCCCTTGCCCCCACCACTCATCTCTCCATGTCCCCAAGTGGGGAATTTGGCCCAAAACCAGCCTGAAGCAGCTTTATAGGGATGGATTTCTAGGAACAGCCAAGCTTCGTGGGTTTAGTTTAAGCGAAGGAACCTGGTCTGTAAATAACTTATGATAAATTGTAGGATTTGTCCCCACATCCAGAATCTCTTCCAGCGAGGAGGGAGCGAGGTTGAGCCTTGTCTGGGAGAGGGATGCTGGGTCCTTTATGAAGTTCTGCTGCCAGGGCTGTAAAGCTGAGAGGAGGAGAGGGAGGATTTGCAGCAAGCCGGGATGTCCATGCCCATTTCTGCAACAGATTGGGGATTTTGGCTTGTCCTGCCCCCTTCCCAGCTGTGTGTCAGCAAGGATGGATCCATCCAATGCCCCAAATTACTCCAGTGAAAGAGGGAGGTCGAGGCACCGGGAGCAGCTCGGGCCCCATGGGGGGACGGGTCCCTGCCCGGCACTGGGAAGCAAATCCTGCACTGGGGACCATCCTCATCACACCGGCCCTGGCACCGCTGCTGCTGCTCCGTGCCCTAAATTGCGTTGCTATTCCTGGCAGTTGAGGGCGTTTGGGTTTTTTGTCTCCCTCCCGCTGAAGTTGGCTGGGTAAGAAAGCCGGAGTGCCCTTGGTGAGCAGCGGTCACGCAGAGCAGCTCCACGTGTCCTCCTCTGATGTCTCATGTCTGGAAAATACATTTGGAGGGGAAACAAATCAGGGCGTTGAATTTACTTGTAAAGTTCATTTTGGGGTGAATCTCCGCAGAAGCGTTCCCTGTTAACACCTAACTCCTCTCTGTGCCTCTCCCTGAGTCAGGACAGGTCATTTCCCAGCTTCAAAACTTGGCCTGGTCCCCGGGCTCCTCTTTGACTTTGCTGAGCTCAGAATGATGTCGGTGGTGTGTGGGGAGATGCGTGCCCGGGAATGTTTGGGCACGTGGTGGCTGTTCCTGAGCACCTCAAGGGCTGCTCTGGGAAATAATCCACCCCATGGCCTGAAAGGTGCTCTCCATGACCCGAGTGCTCGGCCCTGAGCTTCTTCCTGAGGCTGGGAACGTCAGGTCTGTTGTAGAGGAGGACTAGGAGAGCTCTGGGGGATGTCACCCCATCCTCTGCCTGCCCCAAGGTCTGGATCAAGACAAGGGGTCCTGTTCCGACCCCTCTTCCCAGAGCAAAGGGGTTCTCCAAGGCTGGTGGACATTTCTCCTCCTGGCCCGCACTCCCCAAATTCCAGTGTGGTTCCTGCTTTGGGAATTGTTCCCAAACACTGCTTGACCCAACTGCAGCGTGCCCAGGACCTCCTGGAGTTTGACCCAATGCCTCTCCCACCTGGATCAAGGGCTGCTCTTAACTGGGACAGCCGTGTTTAGAACCTCCAAATCCTGCTCTGAACTTTGGATCCACACCTGGAAATGACCCCTTGCTCTGGGATCACTGGGGAGAGGCTGGGTGGGACACTTGGATTCACCCCCATCCTCTGCTGCTGCCTGACCCTTCATCCTCGGGTTCTGGAGGTGGTTTTGGGAGCTTTAACAATGACAAAGCCGTGCCAAAAGGGTTTGCAGGATCCAAAGATGAACGACTTGCTGGCAGTCGCTTTGCTGGTCCACAGCACTAA
>QWTY01031161.1:0-11002 GCA_008033365.1 Pseudorectes ferrugineus
TTATACTATAAACTATAGTGGCCCAGAGTATGCCAGTATCTGGAACTATGTTGCCCTTGTGTGCGGCGACACTCCTCCAAGTGTCAGGGGATGAGGTCCCATCCTGGGCCCCGTGCAGGAGAGAAATGAAAAATGATCATGTATGCAGGAAAGGGAGAGGAATCTAACATCTGTTATTAATATGTATTTAATCAGGCTGTGGCAGATAGGGCACAAGCTCCTTGGAGAAGGCGAGACAGAAGTGACACAGACACATACACATGCTGTATTTTTTATACAAATCTATATGTGCATATAGATACTCACTAAATGTCCTTCTATTTTGTGACTAACAGTAGACAATTAACAAAAAATTTGATTTGCTGAGATAAGAAATATTTGCAAAAACTGTTCTTGTTCAAACACAAAATTGTCACAGGATGTGGTTTTCAAAAAGCAGTCAGGGATAAGGTTTGATTATCTTGAGCTATAGTTCACCATTTGCATGGTACTTACACTCTACTTTTAAAAAGAAATATTGTCTCCCTGATTTTCTGACCTAATGTTCACCTCAAAAGCAATACAAAACTGCACAAACTGCCACATCATCACTATGTAGTACTACTGTTTTGAATATTTATGTGTGTCAAAACCTAGAGGCAGCTCAGAGTATTATTGTTGAGGTCACCTACTACAAGCTAAAGCACGTTACCCAGTAACTAACATTATGTTCTATCATTTATTAAAATAGTTTTCCACACTTCTCCATGGGGAGATCAATTTAATTTGCTTAAAAAATAAAGTAGCTTAAAATAGAAAACAAAAGGTCCAGCAGCTGGAAATCAAACCCAAGTAAACCAGGTGACACTATTGACTATGAAGGTAACTATTAAAATGTTGTAACTAAGGAAATGGAATTTCTCACAATTTAAATCTTTAAGTAAAAGCTGTGCACACTTTGGAAACATATAATCAGGTTGTGCGAATAACCCTATGAAGATCCATGAGGAGAATAGAGAGACAGTCATGAGAGAAGAAGGGATAAATGGTTTTCTCTATCCTGGCTCAGATTTTCCAGGCTTCTTGGCAAAACATTTGCTATGAGTATTGGTTTTGTTCCTAATGACACATTATCTGGACTTGAAATCACCTGTGATGTAGAGATTAGACACAAAGAAGAATATGTTAATATTAGTTAGTTAATATCTAATGTGTCCCACAGGATGTGCCCGGACATGGAGGGGTAATGGACTGGAGAAAACCAGGTGAGTGGGAAAAAAGTTCAAGCCCCTGTGTCAGAGAGAGATGGCTCACAAGGTCTCAGGAGTCCCGCTGAAGTTTGTGTAATTCCTTCACAAAGGCCAGAAGCCCTGGGATTATGTCCAAAGGCCTGAGTTACATTTGGGAAGCTGCTTTCCCCAAATGACCATCTTTACAAGCAAACAAGGGAAACGTTCTTCTCTAGCAACCTACAAGTTGTATTTCAGGTTACTGCTTTCAGCCCCTTCTCTCCTGAACAGAACAGTTCTGGGGTACTGGGTGAAATTTAGCTCCTGGGACTGCTTCATTTAGCACTTCATTTCACTTCTAAGCAAGGAGTCCAAGATGGCAGAGTTTTCCAGTTTCATTAACTCTGCTAGCCTCTCTGGCTGACGAGTTTAAGGGCTTGCATTGTTAAGAGCAATTGCTCAGTCTGGGTCTGTATTGTTCAAACAATGTCTGTATTGTTGGGAGCAATATTGCTCAGAGTAAGCAAACACTGCATCAGCCTCAGAGGAAGTCTGGAAAATACTCTTTTGGATAAACTGCATTTTTATATGCGTCCAGAGTTTTTTTCTTGTTCCAAGTTTGGTTTACCGTGATGGGTCATTGTGGTGGCATAAGGCAGAGGAGGAGCCAAAACTCATGACTTTTGCTAGAGATGTTTCTCTGTTAACATCGTAATTTGGACATTTGCTGGCTACGTGCAGGCTCTGAAACTTGTCTGCAGGGAGCAGCTTGGCAGCCTTGCTCTCTGGCTACTGCTTAGCCTCACCCAGTCAGATGTTTGGCATCTGTGACTTGGCCACCCATCTGCCAGCACACTTACACACAGAAGGAAGGTCCAAAAGCATAGATTCCCTTGGGTTTCCCCAGGAACGTAGTTGCAGAAGATCAGTATAGGAAGCTGTGGCTTGAGTAGAAGTAGTGAGCAGAGGGAGGGCAATGTTGTGGTTGTGATTCAGAACCAAAGAGATCCAGCACTAATTTAGCTCCTCTGCTTGCTCCCTGAGCAGCTTCAAGGAAGTCACGTAGTATCTCCAGGCTTTGGCTCTCCAACAGTATGTTGAGTTAGCACTTCTCCTTTCTCAAACTTTTACAAGACCTGGTTTCTGAAGTAATGGGGCTTTATGTAAGACTAAAGTGACCTCACGTAATTATAGAGAGTGTATATTAATTATATAGTCTTCAAGTTATTTAACTGTGTGATTTAAAGGACAATATTTGAATGTATTTTAATCAGCTACAAAATGCCATATCCAGCGTGTTATCTAAGCACAATGACATTCAGATGAAAAATGGGCCAATTTAAAATATACTAAAATTAACAACCCATAAGCAAATCATAGCATGTAACCCTTAGAGGATCAAAATAGCAATGAACAGAATAACCATTGAAATTTTAACCGGCCTCATAGCACCTCCAAAAAGTGACCAAATTTTAGTTGGTGACAGACAGTCAATGAGGTTTGTACACGAACGTTGTCTTCCATATGTTGTTTTCAAATGTTAAATTCTTAAGGCCTCCAACTGGTTGAGCTGACTGGTGCAAAGGAATTAAACCAGCTATTGTCTGGCTTCAACAGATAAGTAGATTTCATTTCAAATTTTATATTAGCACATTCTGTTCATGTAGTCAATATACGGCAGGAGCACTGGTCAGAGCAGGAACAACCATGCTGACTCAGACCAATATCCTTTCACAAGAGCAAGGGGAATCCTAGAGGGCAACCATGGGAGGTATTTCTCCCAAATATTTTTCTGACCTCCAACTGTTTCAGCTCAGGGAATTTTCTGAGACAAATATCATACTGAGCCATACTAATTTGAAGAATCTGTTATGAAGTAAGATGAGCCAGGTACATACAGTGTATATGCAGCTGTTCAGAGATTGTTGGAGGTGGGAGGGTAAATAATCTGCTTGGTGGTCTTCTCTGTGCTGTTCTAGATTGCCTGCTTGGCTCCACCCTCCATTACTTTGTAAAGCTGGTTGTGATTTCTGCTCCCTACTCATGCTGGCATTAACAAAGAGAGTAGTTTGAGTAAATGTAGATAAACTGCAGATAACTGTTAGACTGTCAGTTATAAAAGCCTGTCCAAAAACAACGCCTCGAGGATAAACAATCAGAATACCATACTGAACAGTAAAGAATGAACCACTTCCTACCCAGAACAATTTGTAGTCCCAATGTATCTGTTTGCAGATCTGCTGCCCTTAAATTTGTTTAATACCCTTTTAAGCCTGCTGTTATTTCCTGCCTTCACAAACTTCTGTGACAAAAAGTTCCAGCAGTTCACTACCCTTTGTATAAAAAATGTACTTCATTTTAGAGCTGTTTCATACTAACCTCCTGCTAATTCAGCCAGTGCCTGCTGTTATAGTTTTGTGGATTATGCTGAAAAAAAGTTTTGTGTTCTTTTTTGTAAACCTCATGAATATATCATTCAACCTCTTACTTTCCAAATTTAAATGTCCCAGCGTTTTTAGTTTCCTACTGTATGGCAGCTACTTCATCCTCCTGATCATTTTAAGAGCCTTCCTCTGCACTTTATTTATCTCCTGCTTCCTGTAGAGGTGAAGACCAGGACTACACACCTTATACCAAATGCAGGTGCAACAAAGTTTTCAGCATTGGCAAAATAATGCCCATGAAATTGTTCTCCATGCTCTTTCTGGTGACACAGTGCTCTACAGTGCTTCTCTTTAGTCTGCCTCTGTACATTAAGCCAATTTCAGAGAAATTACTCCAAATTTTTGAGTTGCACATTGAGTTGCTGAATTTAGACCTGAAAACTGCATCTGTACACGATATACATAATTTCTACTTCAAAGAATTACAGAATTGCAAAATGGGTAAGGTTGGAGGCCACCTAGTCCAACATCCCTTCTCAAGCAGAGTCCCCCCAGAGCACCTTGCACAGAATTGTGTCCAGATGGCTTTTGAATGTCTCCAGAGAAGGAGACTCCATAATTTCTCTGGGCAACCTGTTCCAGTGCTCAGTCACCTGCATAGTAAAGAAGTTCTTCCTCATATTCAGGTGGAACTTCCTGTGCTCCATTTTTTTCCCTGTTGCTTCTTGTCCTATTGCTCAAGCAGAGCCTGGCTCCATCCTCTTGACACCCTCTCTTCAGACTTGTATGCGTTGATAAGACCCCCTCTTAGTTTTCTCCAGGCTAAACAGGTCCAGCTCCCTCAGCCTTTCCTCATAATTGAGATGATACAGCCCCCAAATCATCTTTGTAGCCCTGTACTTAAATGCATCACCTTTTTTTTTTCCATACTGAAACTCATCACATTTTGCCCACCCACTGAGCATTTTAGTAGGTGAAAGGTCTTAGTATCATTGCCAGACTTGGAGATTTCATTATGTTGTTGTATAACCGTGTTCCTCTCATCAGATCACTGATAAAGATGTGAATTAAACCACTCCAAAGAGCACATCCCAAGGGACACTGCTCCTGAAACACTGCTTCCTCTTGTCTAACCATTTTTAGTTCCACAATAGGACCTTTACTACAGTTCTGTGGTGACTTAATTTCTATTGCGGTCAGGGTCTGAGGGCAGCAATAAGCCTTAATTGCCCTGACCATCTTCTCCTGGGGCCACATCCACACCTATAACTGAGAGCCCAGGGGTTTCAGTTCAGCTTTTTTTTGATGTTTTTCATGGTCTTAGCATGAGACTTCTTGGCATATCCTTGTCTGAGTGTAAAAGAAGAAAGACTGCTGGGTGATGGGCAGAGACTGCAACAGCTGAATAAAAACTTCAGGGGGAAAAAAAGTAATGAAAACAGCAGGGCAACTGAAGCATTTCTAAAAATGTTTAGCTTTTGGAATAATTTTTATCATTTCCCTAATGGCCGTTTGCACTGCCAACATTACTAATATCCACTACAGTATTACTTCCTACAGATAAACAAAAATTCCACAAAGACAGAGCTACATTAACACTGGTTAGGGTAAACCCTACTCTGAATTTTTTGGCTTATGGACATGTAAATTACTATACTTTTTCTAGGAACTAAGTTGTTAAAAGACATTGTCCTTAGACACTGTCATTGGCTTAGATTAGAAGTGAAATATCCTAGAAAGAAGATATGTTGTCAGTTTTCTCTTTTAAATTGTTATCAGCTTGTGATATTTTGTAGCATTGAACTTTCCCATCTCTTCATAGGCCCCTAAATTGTCATTGACATTTCTGTTGAATGATTGACCTTAACAGATTTTTAGGCTTATACTCAAATTTGCTATATGTTCTGAGTCATCACTGATCTCAGGGAAGGATTTTTCTTCATAATTATTCAGGCCCTAACAGAAACCCTTTATACAGATCATATCCATAGCTCATGCTCTTACACAGGTAGCATTGAAACTTAGGGAATGGGAGAAAAAAACATGTGATGGGTCAACATGGGCACAGTGTTGGAGCAGAATATACAAGAGGTGGTTAACATACTTCATTAGTTCCCCTGATTTGAAATCTTCCTATTTATTGCCCATATGTTGTGTAGGGTCAAGGTGATAGAAGGTATTTAAAGCCTAAACTAAAATCTTCCCTGTTTGTAAGAGTCTGGAAATCTTGGATGACCTACTAGCTCAAAAGCATTTTTGGAAAACAGCATGTTTAAAAATGACTCTTTCTACCCTCTGGATATCAGTGATGTTCATTGACCCAGATCTACTGACCTTGGAGAAGTGTCCAGAATCCTCCACAATTAAGATTCCACGGTTTAAAATTACATTATTTCTGTTTACGTAAGCTCAGCATCCTGGCACCACGGCTATTTCTTAACTGGTTTGATACAAACACCATATCTGGAAAAAACCTCACATAATAATAGGCTAGTGACAAAGCCATAAAAAAAACAAGCAATAACCACCAAAATACTTGAAGAGTGACATCTGCACTTTTCAAGGAACATAAATGTAGCAGCTGGCAAAATTTTATTTACAAAGAAAAGAACAGCAGTGGAAGATTAATTATTGAGGTCATCCTTCTTGAATCCAGAGCAGAATCTGAAGAATAGTGTCCTTTTTGCAGTCAGCTGTTAGTGAGATTACTAGCTATTACTAGATCCATTACTAAGGATAGTATAAAGTAAGGAAGGAAGCTAAATTCTTACATCCTATCATTTATCCTAAAGTATTAAGAAAATTAGTCAATTGTGGAAACACTTTAAAATATGCAGTCTGCACTGTGTGACCTTAAGATTTTATTGGTAAGACAAAGCAGATGAACAGAAATCATCCCAAATAAAGGGCCTTATTTGTTTTGCACTTTCATAATTTTTCCAGAATCTTTCAATTTTTTTCCCCCTAGGTTATCCTTTTCAAGACTTTCTCTTTGTTCTCATTTGGACTCTCCCTAATTGATCCACAGTTTTATCGAACTGCAGCACCTTTAATGGGACAAAATACTTCAGCTAAATTCCTGTCATCTGAACCATATGAAAAGGATTTTTTTCTTCATGTACTTTGCAGATCCCCATTTCTCCATCAGAATGGAATTTTTCTATTTTTTTCATCAACAGAGCATAGATGATCCTTTCAGTTTAGGAACAACCAAAACTTCTGGCTCCTTCCAGAAGAGCTGCTGCCGAATCCAGCATTTCTCAAATATGTGCTTCAGCTGCTTACAGGACATTCAGGATAACCAGAAGGGCATCAGAAGTGCCAGACTAGGAAACACGGACCATTCCTTTAATTATAGATAGACACATTTTACATGGATCATGTCCTAAGTTTACAAATCCTTTGCCAAAAAAGCAAGTGACATGCTCAAGGTCTCATGGAGATGTAACATGAGCTTCTATGCGAAAGATAAATGCCACTGAGACATTAAAGATGAATGAGACTATCACAGTATGAATTGAAGAGTCATTAACTTCCACTGACATGTTAGTTGTACGACCTTTAATAGCAGGGGTGATCATCATTCCTGGGGACTAAAGGGGTTCAGAACAGACTGTGTAATCAGTCAAGTCCAAATACACAGTTTTGTTGTGGTAATAAGCTGTGCTCCAGTGCAGACTTTGGAGTGAATTATAAAAACTCTCAAGAGCTTGTTAGTGCATAGTACCATGGCCTACACAGCTCCTGTGAATAGAGCTGAGACACAGAAGACGAAGGATGTCACCTGAGACAGGCACGTCAGAGATACTGGAAGTTCATTTGATTGTATGGTATCTGCCAGACTGCTCCTTTAAGCAGTTAGTGGCAGATAGGCAGCAAAGGAGCACCATTGTATGTGAAGGCTGGCCAGTTCTGTATGCATGTATAGTAGCAGCATTCTGAATTGGTCATGACATTTTAAAGACATAATCTTCTGAATCCCCAGACATGAACAGGTCCATTTTATAAGCCCACACTGATTTTAGATTTATGACCAGAGACAGCATTAGAAATGTAGAGTAAATTAAAAGAGATAATTGTAAGGAAAACAAGAGTTGGTTATCAGAAACAGCAAAGATAAAAACTTTGATTTATGTCAGGATGGATGTATGTCAAGATATGATGAAATAAAACTCTTACGTATAAGTGACAAATTGTAGAAGAAATGTATGACTGTTAAAAAGGACTTTGAGCTTCTCAACTGAGTTTAGAGAAATCAGAGGAGTATCTGTGAATATACACCACAAAGGCAAGTAAAGAGAAAACATTCACCAGTTAAAGTCTGGGGAGAGAGGAAAGTTTTGAGGGTTTTTTTTGTTTGGGGTTTCTTTTGGGGTTTTTTGTTTGTTTGCGGGGTTTTTTTATTGGTTTGGTTTGGTTTGGTTTTGGTTTTTTCTTTTCAGTCAACAGTTGTAATCTCTGAAGGTAAAATAAGAGAAACTGATGGAGGAGATGCAGGAACATTCACTTGATGTGCCTGTTGATATACTGCACAGTGTTGTCTGATAGACAGAGTGGCTGGGCAGCAGGAGAAGGCCCCTGGTTGTCTTGTCTGGATGCTGCTCTCTGGGACAGATGTAGCTCCTGGGAGATTTCTCTTGGATTATCTAGGCACGCGCATCTGGAGCAGAAGATGGAATGGTCAGTGTGGAGCATGAGGGAGGCAGCCAGTGGGAGCCTGTAGTGTTTAGATATTGGAAGTTTTCTGAGAGGCTTAGGGAACAAACACACATCTTAAAGGTGGTGGGAAGAAGACCTTCCCAGTGGACCCCACACACGCTGCCCAATGTTTTTTGCAACCTAGAGCATCAGGAGAAAGCTGTTGGCCTGAGGGAAGGCTGGTAAAAATGATCTGCATGCCAAAGGGCAGCTTTGTTTTCTAACCTTGCATTATAATTTGTTTCATCTGTTGGATTTGACTCATTTTGATGTCAAAAATTACTGCTTCTTGGTCTGTGTTTTCAGAAGACTTGGCTGTAGAAATCTAAACCTTTGCTATTTTTGGCACCCTCCCTGTAAGTGCAGACAGATGCACCTCAAAGTTGTGGCTGGCTCGCAAGCCTTTCAGAGTCAGCAAGGCCTGGATACATCCCACTGAGCATTCGGCATAAAGCTGAAATAATTAAGGGAAGGAGTAACCTTTCCTAACTGCATTTCACTGAGGAAGTGTAGGTTTCAGTGGAAACTTCTTCCCTAGGAATGCATTACCAGGCACACAAGAAGTTGGCTGGAGGACCTGCAAAGAGCGGACCTGTTGCTCCTGCTGATCACCCCAGCACCTTGTGAGTCATAGATTCACCCACTCAGATGCCAGGAATTTATCTCCAAGAAGGCAGAAATTAAAATGCCTTTGTGAAACTGTACACTGTTGTGTCATGCTGAAAATGAAGGTGGTTGGTGACGAGGTTTTTCTTATTGTGAAATGTATATTACATTGGTGCAACAAGAAAAACCCACTGTTTGGAATACTGGATCCAGGACACTGGCTCTCACCCAGCATTCTGTGTTTCTGCAATGTAGATCAGGTATCTCTAATAAAGGACAGATTTATTACTGCCAGCAAACACTGCTGTGCTTTCTTTTACAGCAGACCCAAGGCTGTTTACAATCGAGGAAAAACAATTCAGATATTAACTGATTGTAGTGTCTCCTCTTCCTTTGTTTGAAAGTTAGTGTTAAGGAAAAGGAGAAAAGAGCTGAAGTATGGAGTTCTATGTGTGAGGACAGGACTCCTGGGCTTCTTCCAGCCCTTTTGGGTAGCTGAGTTTCCTATATACTGCCTAAAGGAATGGAAATAGACTGGTATCAGAGAACGACGTAACTGAGCCTCTTGGAAAAATGCTTGCTTTAACTAATAGAGAACTTGCTACCTAATGTTAAGAGCTACACTGTGGCCACTGTGTAATAGTAGGCTGCAGCTTGTCTTATTTTTTGGAAGAGAGGTTTTATTTCAAGAAAAAGAAAACCTATTTTTTTTTAAAGAAAAATACTCTAACCTCTGCTTACTTACTTATTTACATATAAAGCATTTACACGTATGTCTTTACATATTCAATATTTCTCATTGACAGTGGCATATTTAGTGTATACATTGGATTGCTATTAAGAGGTTTCTTCTATTAGTAACTATTGCTCTGTTGTTTTTAGAACTGAAGAATAAAAATGAAATGGATTTCTGCCAAACATTCACCAATATAGTATCAGTTTAGTCAAAAAAAGTGTTTTTTTAGTGAAAAAAATATAGATTTTGTGGGCCTATGACTTCAGCAAAGAAAGGTTAGTGTCTGGTGAATGAAAAGAACAGTTTTACATCATTCACAGCAATCAAAACCAGCTTGTAGCCCATGAAAGCACTGCAGGGGATCCCAGCAGATACCCATGGATACTAATAACAATAACCTTTTAAAACGTGTACATTTTCAAAGTTATGTGAGATTTTAGTCTCCTGACAAGTGCGATGAAAATCATGCGGCTAAAGGTCATGCAATGCTGTAAAAATTCAGAAGATTAGGATCATTTGATCAGATGATATGAGAACCATAAGATTAAAGTGTCTGTAATTCCAAGTTCCAAGATAATGGCATTTTTTAAGGCTCTTTATGTCAAGAGACTGTAAATAGTTAAAGGAGTGCAGTGGGCATGGTGTGAGTTCACAGAACACTGCAGTGCTTGGGTAGATGGATCTACAGGTATGCGGGTGTAAGTGAAGACAATGTGAATAGATTTTTGTCTTTTTCCCCACAGTTAGCCTTTTTGCCCCTGCATTATGTTGTCAAATATTGTAGTACAGTACTCAGATATACAGGTTTTATCCACAGAGTTGAGATAAAGGCTTCTATTATGATCAAGAGTTTTGATCCATCTTAATTTTAAAGGCCTATTATCACAATTATAAAGGCCTATTATAAATAGTTCATCAGTGGCTTGTTGTCCTGGTTTCACCCCAGCCAGCAGCCAATCCCCACGCAGCAGCTCAATCCCAGGAGTGGGGTCAGGGAGAAAATTGGAAGGGTAAAAGTGAGAAAACTCATGGGTTGAGATAAAGACACAGTGTAACAGGAAAAGCAAAAACTGTTCACACAAGCAAAGCAGAACAAGGAATTAATTCACTGCTTCCCATGGGCATGCAGGTGTTCAGCCATCCCCAGGAGATCAGGGCCCCATCGTGTGTAATTGTGACTTGGGAAGACAAACGCCATCAGTACAAATGTCCCCCCATCTTCCTTTTTTACCCAACTTTATATACTGTGCATGATGTCACATGGTCTGGAATATCCCTTTGGTCAGTTTGGGTCACCTGCCGTGGCTGTGTCTCTTCCCAACCTCCCAAGGCCCCCTGCCCCCTTCCCAGCATGGCCGTACAAAAAGCAG
>QWTY01031161.1:11046-29501 GCA_008033365.1 Pseudorectes ferrugineus
CCCTGCTCAGCAATAACAAAAGCATCTCTATATCATCAACCCTGTGTTCAGCAGAAATCCAAAAGAGACCCCCATACCAGCCACTATGAAGAAAGTTAACTGTACCCGAACCAAAACCAGCACACCTGTGTATAAAAATGAGCATCCTAAAATACTACCAGTATTGTAGAACAAAAGAATTACTGATGTACACAAAAGAATAATGAAGGTGATAAGAAAGTAAATATTTAGGTAATATTCACCTCAGCTTTGGCTGTCTGAACCGAGATGTTCAGGTTAAGGTAGTTGTTTTAGCTCCTAAGACAAAGCACATGTCTATATACAATTAGATGCCCGTTTTATCCCATTTTTCCTCTCCATAGTTCACCTCGTGAATGCAGCTCCACCCAGCCTACTGTCATTAATTTTTCTTCAGGACTTTCTTTTCAGTCTGTTCATGGATCTTCTCTTAATATTTTTTTTTAAATTTCTGGACTTTTCTCCCTTCCTTACATTTTTTCTTCCCTTCAGCAGTCTTGCTTTTTTTTGCCAGAAGCAAGAGGAATTAGTGACAAATGGGTGAATCCCAGAAGTTTGGTTCCTTATCTGATATCTCTTACATTATGAACTTTTGTATTTCCAGAATTGGCCTACAAAGTTCATGAGAACAGAAAACTCATGAGAAAAGACTGTCTTGCATGATTTTGAGTGTTTTCCCCTTTTCACTTGGCTAAGGATACAATTTGAATGGAGGACTTTGGCATTCTTACTTGTAGAATTTGCCAGAAACTGGAAGCACAAAGACATGCAAAATGAAAATAAATTAGCCAAGGGTTTTGAAGCTAAAAATAATTTGGTTTGCAGAGTTCAAGTTTTAACAAAAGATTCAGGGTCAGGAGCTGGAAAATATCTAATTTGATATGGCTTAAATTTATCCATTGATACAGTTTTCTGAAGTTTTACAATTTGGGCCTTGTATTCAACAGGGGTCTGAAAGAAAGAAGAGTTGTATTTATTCTGTCAAATTCCTGCCTGACTGTGGATCAGTGAGCTCTGTTTTAGGCACCGGGTGTATTCTTACACCACAGAAGTTATGATCACTGTCATAAAGAGGATGCACTGCAAGCAGGCAGATAAAAGAGATTTATTTTCCAGAAAATACAGTCGCAAGGAGTGCTGGTGGCAGATGCAGGTGCAGAATTCTGTTTAGAAACAGATCACACAAAACCCATTTTTGGCCTCTAAGAACAAAGCTTTCTAACACTATTTTTTCTAACAACAACCTTAACTCCAGAAGCTGGAGGCTGACTGTAAACCACATGTGGTCAAGAGTTTCAAAGCAAACTGAGTGTTACAGATGTGTGATGAGGTTCATAGTGATGGTAAGTGCCAATGCTTCTAATAGAAGCAGCCTTCAGCCACCTCTTAAAAACCTTAGACTTTATGAGAAACTAAAAGGTGGGGTTTTTTCATGTGATGGAAACTCTAATTTAGTTTTCCACAAGTATTTTTTGTGCCTAAAATAGTGACTTAATGTAAATCTAAAAATATTTTCTATAGGATTGGATAGCACCTAATTTTTGTTACTAAAAAGAATGCCTGAATAAAATATTAAATTTTTTATTGAAGTAATAATTTTATTTTTCAAACATGGAATGAAATAATAGAAAAATGGACATCTCAATACAACTTTGCTATTATATACTCTTTTTGAACACCATAGAAGAGTGAAATACTGCACTCTGCTTACACTTGAGAATTTATCTTTGGATTGACTTCCAGATAATTGTTTATATTTGGCATTAATTTGAATTTCTAGATGAACTCAGAAAAGAATTAAACCCCCCCCCCCCCAAAATACAAGAATTCCAAAATCCATCTTATAATAAATTTATTTGTAAATGGATAATGTGCCAGAGCAGAAACAAATATTAATTATGGAGCACAGGATAATCTTTCAAAAAGAAGTCATAAAAACTTAATGTGTCTGGAAGAAAATGAAGTCCAAATGTTTTACATTAAATTTAGGAAACCAGTGCATTTTAATATGACTTACAATTTTTTACTGTAGTTTGTTGTAGTGCACAATATAATTGCTAGAGGAAAAGAGAAATATTTTAAAATTTTAAGTAAAGTAAAATTATGTTAGTTGCTGCAAATAAAGCTATTTACTGACTGTAAGATAATTCATACATGGATACTCACACAAATGCTTAGTATTATTGTGACTAATATTCAATGGAAATGCAGAGAATCTGGCAGATGAAAGAGCCACAACAGCTAAAATGAAGATAAATAAAGTTGATCTTTCTCCCACCTAAACTAGTAGAATTTAGTAGAAAAAAGGTTCAAGATCTTAGCATGACACTTCAGCTGTTACTTACATGAATCAAAAATCTTAGCACAAGGAACACAAGCCCTGAAGTCATATTATGGATCCAAGGATGAAGAGCACAAATTTGAGCTGAAGATTCCAAGCTGAATGCCTGTAATTTAGCTCTGCAGCTTATGTCAATATGCAACTCTATGCAAATATCAGGGGTTTTAGTACACTTCAAAAATCCCATTTACTCCTGAGAATAATTGTGCATAAGCTATTCACTGATTACTACTTTTATATGCTGTCATTTAAATATCTAGAATGTTTCACTGCCCTTGGTGCCTTTAGTGACCTCTCTTGATGAACCAGGAGATCAAGGTTTGAGGAGACAAAAGGTGAGGCCCGTCTCAATCAGGGTCTGTTCGCATCAGACAGGGAATACGCTAGGAAGGTAATCCATGGAGCAAACAGGCCATTGAGGAGTGATACCCAGGGAAAATAAGGTGCAGGTTATCTTTTATATTCACAGGGCTCTATAGGGCAAAACTAGAGACATGCTAAATTGAAAGCTTCTGCATCAGCTTCAGAGACGAAAGGTAACACTAAGGACATCTTGGAAGTCTGCCACAGACTTGATTGATAGGAAACAGGGGAAGAGGCCTTCTCCAAACAACCAGTGGAAACCTCCCACCTGCAGGCACCTGTTCTTATGGGTGGTCTCAGCTGTCCAGACGACTGCTATGAGGTCAGTGTGGCTTCATGCAGACAGCTCAAGGCTGGACTGCGTGGGTGACACATTTCCAATGCAAATGTTAGAGAGGCTGTCTAGGGGTGTTGCTCTGTAGGATTTACTGCCCACAGACTGAGAAGGACTGAAAAACACAGTCACTGGTGGCATCTTAAGCTGCAGGGAGCACAAGGGAGTGAAGCTCAGGATTTGGAGGAAGTCTGGAAATAAAGCTGCAGAGCTAGGGCTCTAGACTTCCAGAAAACAGACCTGGTTATTCAAGGAATTGCTAAGCAAAGTCCTCTGTGAAGCAGCCATGCAGCAGCAGAGCTGGATGACTCCTTCAAAGTGAACGCACTGATGGATCAAGACATCCTTTTTTACGTGGGAAAACCAGAAGTTTCAGAATAACGTCAGCTTGCCTGAAAGGGTGCTTCTTGATGAACTGAAATACAAACAGTGAAGGTGTTTGAAACAGAAACAAAAACAGGCCACGAAGGAAGAATATAAAAGGATCACTAAGGTACTTAGGGACAAAATCAGGAAAGTCAAACCCCTAAAGCTAGAAATAGCTTCATTATATTGAGCAAGAAGGACAAAGTGTAAAGGAAAGATTGGGGGTTGCTGGTGTATAAGCGACAACACAGTGTGGGTTATATGGAAAAAGCTGAGGTACTCAGGGCCTTTTTCACCTTTTGTATCACAGGCAAAACCTTCTCCCTGATCCCTGCAAGTACCAGAACAGTTTGGGAAGGAGCCAGTGCTGTGTGAACAAGCTAGAAACTGCTGCATCTGGACATATTCATGTTCCTGGTACTGACATGAATGTGCTGGAAAAGTTGGCTGCTGTAGTTGCCTTCCTGGCTGCTGTGATTCCAAGGCTGCTGTGTATTGTCTGTGAAAAATCATGATGAATGGAAAAAGCAAACAATGCATTCATATTCAAGAATGGCAAAAAATAGGATCTGGAAGGCTATCAGCTGCTGGCTTACCTCAGTCCCTGCAAAGATTGCAGTGCACAATCTTCTCTTGGAATCCATTTCTAAACTCAAACGGGAAAAGGAGGTAATCAGGAACAGACATCCTGATTGCTTTCTGTAGTCAAATGACTGGTTATAAGAATGAGGGGAGAGGGGTGGGTATGCCTTTAGTAAGGTTTCTGACCCCAGACCTCTCATCTGGAAGCCAAGAAAGGATGGGCTGGATGATCAGACCATTGGGTGAGTTGAAATAGCTGTGTTCAGGTGGTGGTCGGTAAAAAGCAAAGTATTCCAGCGTTGATAATGGAGCTGATGTTCCTCAGTATTTTTATCAGTGACCTGTATAATAAAGCAGAAAGCACTGTTCAGCAAATTTGCAGGCTTAATTAAGATAGGAAGGAGCTGCTGATACAGCAAAGGACATAGTTTATATTCAGACTGACCTTGAGAAACCTGAGGATTGTGCCAGCATGAATTTCAACAAAAAGAACAAATATCTGCACCTGGAAGACTGGGAACAGCCTGACTGAGTAGCAGCCTTGCTGCAGGAGACCTTGGGAATACAGTGAAGGACAAATAATTACTGACTCACGTAGATTGAAAAAGTCTCTGGAGGTTGACTTGTTGAATCTTTTGCCATTAGATCAGGTTACTCAGAGCCTTGTCTTACTGTATTTTGAATATCCCCACACCACAACTTGATATGGTGTTTATCTACCCTCATGTTAGGAATTTTCCCTTATATTGAGTTGGAATTTTCTGTGTTGTCCTTCCTGCACCTCAGAGAAGAGTGACCCTATTCTCTTTACACTCTCCCAGTACATTGTAGGTAGCAATAGTATCTCCCACAGCCTCTTTCTCCATACTGACCAAACCCAACTCCCTCAGTTTCTCTTTGAACATCCTGTGCTTCAGCCTCCCGACTACCTTGGTGACTCTCCTACTGGAGTGATCCCAAAGCCGCATATCTTTCTTGTACTGGAGTGAACCCAAAACAGGACACAGAATGTGTGGCCTCACAGAGCTGGAAAGAGGAAATATTCACTTCCCTTGACTGTTGGCTAAACTCTTTAAATACAGCCCAAAAGCTGGCTGTCTTCCTTTGCTGCATGTGCACACTACTGACTCATTATCAGTTTCTTTTTCACAGGGACACCAGAGGATTTTCTGAAAAACCACTGGAATAAGAAACAAAAGTGCACTGCCATTATGAACAAGGAGAAGTGGATAATGGGCTACAGCACACATTAGGAAGGTGTGGTCAAACAATTGGAGGAATTTATTTTAACCCTCTGCATGGCTCTGGTGAGACTACATCTGGAATGCAGCAACTTGTTTCAAGTACCCCTTTCAAGTGGATGTTGAGAAATGGCAAGAGTCTGAAGGAAGCCTTCTTCAGTGGTCAGGGATTTTAAACAGAGGGCCTTTGCAAAGGGGTTAGGACAGCTGGCTCATTCAGCATGGAAAAGGGGAGCTAAGGGATAGTCTGGCAGCAGCCTACAAATTCTTGAATGGCAGTTGTAAAGGTGTGGTTCTTACATCTTTACAGTAGTGGCAGATGATATAAGACAACAGCACAGAGTTCAGTTTGAGAGGCCTAGATCACCCAGAGAGCTGATGGAGTTTCCATTCAGGGGGGTTTTCAAGCCTTGACTAGACAAAGCTATGCCAGGCCTGATCTAGTACTGGCAATTGTTTCTCTCTGAATGGGATTTTGAGACTTGCAGAGGTTTGTTTCAGAAACATTTCTGTTTCTGTGATCTGATGCTATTAGGTAGGAAAACCTCATATGAATAGACTGTGCTGCTCACCAGAAATCACAGATACTTTTCAACACTCAAGGTGGCACAGCTTATCAGCTTTCCACTGAAAAGCGCCAAGAAGAATGAAATTATTTTTTTTAAATTTGAACTTCTCTGTAGTGATTCACATGTTGATTTTGACCTTCCTGTTTAATCTCTGTAGTTCTCTTTAGCTATAAACTAAGGCATTTACCTTAGAGTAGCTAAAAGTGATAGAGGATTAGTGACTATTCTTCTCAAAGAAGGCTGAAAAGCCTTTTGTTACTATTTCTTCACTTCTTTCACAGAGGTTAGTGTTCTAAAATGGAAGATGGTTAGGAGGGTATATTTGCTTGGAAATTCTGGTGAATATTAAGAAGTTAGTAGTAAGGACTATTGGTGTGGTGACTATTTCCCAATGAACTTCACTGGCCATTTAGACAAGTGCAAAAACTGTCTGTGAAAGAATCCAGACATTTCAAGCAATGCAACAAAATTCATTAATTTATTCCTCATACAGCTGCTAGTACAGATGGAAGTATTACTAGGGAAAGAAGCCTATATCTTAGTTTGCATTAGCTTAGTAATGTTGTTAGTATACTTATATTAGCCTATGTTCAGTAGATTCATACTTGTTCACCTCAAATATGACCTGATCAAGGGAGTACTCCTTTATGTGTCATATATGAATGTATTCTCCTGGCATAAGAATTGCAAGAAATGTTGGAAAAAAGGATTCTTTTTTTTTTTTTAATTTATGGAGCTCAGTACAAGTAGGGCAAAAGAGTTCATGCCTGGTATTCCTTATTTTGAATGAGCAGGAAGCATGACCTGAGTTGCTTTGTTTATATGTGTTGGCCAATAGCGCAGATGCCGGAGGGGAACCTGGTGTTGTTGACAGCATTAAAGAGCTTGCTCTCTGCAGTGAAAAGTGGGCATTGAAGTTATGAATTGTTTTATTCCTACAGAGGTAAAAATAAGGCATGGCTGCCTGCTCAGAACTCTGACATAATAGAATTTTAATCTCATTATGAAAGTTTTATTAAGTGCACATATTTAAGTGAAGTTTTTGGCAGGATATCAATAGCTTTTTCAAACTGATCAAGTAGTTGGAATTTTTTAAAATATTGTGGTCTATGATGTTTATTGGAGTCATACAAAGGGACTGAGGGTTTTCAGAACTTTTACCCCTCTTGTTCCAAACAGCAGGTTAATTTTTAAATGCTTAAATAGCATGCACATCTAGACCAAAAATAATGTAACGTTGCAATAAAAGCAAATAAGAATTCCTTTGCAAAAAGAAAGCTTAACTAAATGGCTGGAGGACTATGCCATTTGGAATGCAGATTTAAAGTTAATCACTGATCTGTTTAGATTGGAGTAATTTAGAGAATGGGAAATTTCAAAATGTTTTGGATTAGCCAATATTGTTGAAGAGGTGACCTGGCAAAGCATAAAATCTGTGTGTCAATAGCCAGAAAATCATTACTTTGTGATTCTTCTTGAGCCTAGAAAAGGCTTCCACATTATAAATCATAAAAATTTCTTTTTCTTTTAATACTCAAGTCTCCAGGCCTTTACTTCAATATTTCCCCAATAATAATAACAAATGTTTGGTTGTGTACAGTGTACGACCCCCAGTTCTACAAATACATATGAACCGCATATTCTGCTTATGAAGAGTCCTAAATCAATGGAAATATTTTTCCATGTGAAATTAATTATGCACGTAAGTGGGAGATCAAGCCCTGAGCAGTGTGTTTGCTTTCTTTCATCTCTACTATGTTAGAGCCCTGCCATGGGAAAACCCTGAGATGTTTTTCAAGGAAATCTAGTTCAGAAAGTAGTCCTGTTTCAAGGACTGGGGTGAAGTCAAATACAGGCTCTTATAAGTCTCTTGGAAAAAAATTCGCTTACCTAAAGGCTAAGAAAGGAAGAAGCTGCTGAGAGAGTTCAAACTGGGAACAGGGCCATAATGGTCCTTTTATAGCATAACTACCTGGATAGATGTAATTGGCTGTCTACAACATCCAAGGTATGCAGAAAACGATCCAGAAATGTCTGATGACCTGACTTCTGCAGAACTTCTAATAAAGACAAATGGTGCAGAGCATAGTCTGACCTCTGTCTCAATTAAGGAACTGTGATAAATACACAGAGGCCCTGGTTGCAATTTTTAGCCCAAGATCTGCACCACCTCCTAATTGGTGCTGCCCAGAAGGTAAAACTCTTGCTCCCTTTATGGGATAAGCAGTACTAGTGCAGTTATGAAAGTTCTCTTTTGTTTTATTTTGCAAGTTGATAATGTTCTCTCAACCAATGAGAAGTTGCTTTTTAGGTAGACAGAATATGGTCACTAGAGATTTTGAGAAGTGTTTTCCATTAATTTGAAGAATGTTTTGAAGCTGGTGAAAAAAAGAAACAAATGTATTTCTGCAACAGAACTTTACTTTATCCTTCTTATTGCCACATGTTTGAATATACCAGGTTCCTGCTGTATTATAAAGCCCTGTCTAGTTTTCGGCTAGGTCTTTGTGCTTTAGCCTTTTTTTTTAAATCTCAATTCAAATGTGAATAAAATTAATAGACTGCGAGTTTTTTGTGTCATCTAGCAGCCAAATCAAGGAAATAAGAGGAAGCTGATCTTCCTCTATGTGAGTGATAAATAGAATTAATAATCCTTGTTGAATTTTTCTTAAGAAAAATAAGTAATAGAAAGCACCCCCCTGTCCCCGTTCCTTGCCCACAGGGTTTGTAACACCAGCACATAGAAGAATCTTGGACACACAGTGATTTGTTGTGATGAGCCAACAGCAACTTTGGAAGAGTCCATCCTAACAGATCTAACTGCTGGCAGCTGTCAGTGCTTCAGCATGATTTCAAGGTGGAGTCTCCTTACTACAGATCTCTACAGGTTCCTGAAATTCTACCTGTAAAATTAATTAAAATTAGGATTCCAATACTGCCCATTTCTCAGAAGACTGGGAAAAATCTGCACAATGCAAGGGGTTTGTCACAGTCCTTTGTGAAAGGACACTATTTCTTTGAATTTGCTTAGTATAAAATAGCCCTGGTTTAGGGTTTATTATTCAATTTGATAAGGTTGCCTGAAAAGTAAGAGGTTCTGGTCTGAAGAGTGGATGTCATGTAATGGTAATGTTGTGTTTATTTACACTCCAGGTCCTGCTCTCTGATCAACCTTTATGTCAGTTATTATGACCACACTGTGGCTTAAACATGCTGTCTGGTGTCTTCTCCACATCAGAGCTTCCAAATTTTCTCATTTGGGTCCTGTCCTTGTGTAGATGGTAAACATTATCAGTGATGGTGACAGCAGCTCCCATCTCTGTTGTGGCCCACACACACATGAGGAGAGATTTATACTGTGCCACTTTTCCATCATCCTTCTCTCACGTATTTTCTCCTCCACAAACTCACCTGGCTGAATTTTCTGCCACTTGTCTCTCTCCTCACACAACAAATTTTAAAGAAATTTGGAAAAGTCTGCTGTAAGTGGTACAGAAAGAAAAAGAAGATACAGAATGCTACTAACCATGAAAGTAGCATCGTGGTGGAAATTGAGACCAATTTTTATTCTTGTTCTTCTGTTTTATGGACTTTTTTTTTTTTAACTATAAGTAGAATGTTCCTATGAAGATCACCAATGCAGTGTCTGATGGAGATAAAACTTTGAGGGTCTTCACCAAACTAAACCCAAGTTTTAATAAATTTCCAATTCGAAAAATTATTTGGCAGTCCAAAAAAAGAAGTTGGGAAACACGTATTGCTTAACAAACTGTTGAAATAGAATGTTTCATATTAGCTCATTTTGCCTTTGGCTGTGCCAGACTGAAGTGTGATACCTTCAACTCGTCACAGAAGCCAATACCAGCCTGGTGGATAATTGGATAGAGAGACCACCTGGGAGTTTCTGGTGCTATAAACACAAGCCAAGAAACTGTGGCTGAACCCTTGGCAAATATCTGACAATGGAAACCTAACGAGTGGGAAGACTTCAACTGACCCTATTGTCATTCCCAGCTAACAGACCAGAGCATAAGAAAGTTATTGATTTTTATTAATTTATTTGAACAATGAGGGAGCAATAAGAAATTGGGAATATCTTTAATCCTGGAAACATACACATCACAGAATACTGACATCTTATAGAATAAAAGTAATTAATTGTGTGAGTTATTTTAGGAATGAGTTGCAATTATGAAGGTGAATTTCATACAATAATATCAATGAATTCTTATCTGAAGTTGTTGACTCGCAAAAGGGTAGGACTGCCTTAAGGGACCTTGATATGCAGGCTGACAAGTATCTCAAGAAATTTAGCAAAGAGAAATGCTAAGGTCTGCATTTGGAGGGAATGAACCCAGGCTGGGGACTGGTAGGGAGAAAATCTGTAAAAGGTCTGGTGGTCCTGGTACACGAGAAGCTGAACAGGAGTCCAGAGGATACTCTCGCAGAGCAAAAGGCTCATCACATCCTTGACTGCAGTAGCTATTTGGTCCAGAACCACAATTAGTCCACTCCACTCAGCTCTTGTGTGTCCATGTCTGCAGTATCCAGTTTTCAGCTCCCCAGTATTACATTCCCAGAGACAGATTAGCAAGGGACGGTACCCCGTGCAGAGATACCGAGGTGGCTGCGGGGCTGACACATACAAGCAATGAGGAGAGGCTGAGGGATTTGATTTGTTTAACTTGGATAAAATTGACTTTAAATAAAGCCTGCAAAACTGACCTATGTATAAGCAGCTAGATCAGTACATGGCCCCTTGTCTCCAGATGAAGACTGAGATTCAGCCCTAAGATGTTTCAGGATGAGATACGTCTACTTGGCATTCTGATCCAAATGAAGAAGTTATTATGTATGATTAAATAACTTGTAAGCTATTTCTAAAGTATGATTCAATTTCTTATCACTTGTATAAGCATTCTGCAGCAACAGGAATGAAAGCAGAAATGTCAGCATCTCAAACTGGTTCACTCTCTGGATAACCTTGAAATTCTGGAAAAAAAAGAGACTGGTTTCATGTTTAAAATGTCTATAAAAGTGCACATACTCCTGTACAGCTAAGGTTCATGGAGCTAAGAACAACTCTGTGAATGAGATGTGTGCATGGGGCCTTTGTAGATGGTTAGCAGCCCCTTTTATTGGCATTTGTTGTGGGCCTGGACTCAGGAGCACTTTATGGGCTGGCATGAAGTGTGTCAGACCACATTTATTTAATCTGGGAACTAGAAAGCTAGGCGGAATTTTAAGACTAACAAAATGTTTTTAAGACTGACAAAAAAAAATCCTACTATTATATAAAATTCATTACAGACAAGCATAACCTTTTCTTTACTGCAGGGACATGAAAAGTTGGCTCTAAAATGTGGGTGTTTCACTTGAACCAACTTTAAAAAAATCAATGCAACAAATGAACCCCTGCTGCTCTATATTTTGGTTCACTCTAAAAAATTATGGGAAGATTGCAGTAAACATCCTTATTAATTAAAATTTAGCACAGCATGTGGAATTATTTAAATTTCTAAATTTACCAGAGACCAATCCCTGGCAAAATTTCTGTTATTTCCCAGCAGTTGACTTCAAGTGGTAGTCCCTGGTCACCGCTTTTTCATCTGAATTCCTAGGTTACTTTTCAAATATGGAAAGTCCAACTGATTGGTTTCCAGGTTGCCAAGACCCCGAGTCACAACCCAAACTGTACCCCACAGCTGAGTAGTAGGCACCGGACTGGGGAATCTGAAATAGTTTAGAGAGATCTATTTGGTCTGGTAAGCACAGCCCTGAGATCACTTTTCAAGACCACCTTTGCCACACCTTCCACTCATGAGGCCTCTAAGTACAGCCTGAAGTACATGAGGCCAAGGTTCAGCCTGGGCAATATGGACCCGGTGGGGTGTGGGGGATTTCAGCCCAGAGAAGTGTCTGTCCTGTGCTCACTGTGTGAAATGTGGCCAGAGAGCAAGTAGGAAGGATAGTCCCAGCTACTGCAGCTCCACACACTGCTTGGCAGTCTGGCACAAAGTTAATCTCTAAATCCCACTGACTAGGCTTTGCCATGGGCTAAGCTGTCCAAGGGACACCTGTGGTGTGTAGAACTTCTCTAGGCTCCTTTGATGGATGATGAAACTCCTACAGTCCTGACATACTTTTTGTAGCTCAGGCACACACACATCCTGAATCCCAGCCAGATGGAAGCCTCGTCTTACTGGTCTCTTCTGCAGAGACATAATAAGTAGACTACACAACTTCTATAGGTCAAATTTGCAGGAGAGCAAGGGAAGTCTGGCTGTCCTTCAGTAACTGATCTAGATGAAACATAAACCCCTGTGAGTCTTATTCATCACTGTAAGGTACTCTTAGGTCCCAAACCAGCATCTTTTGTGCTATAAAATACCTTTCCTGTTCAGTTCATGCACTTTCTTATGAATCATGATCCTCCTTTACTATGAACAACTAGGTCTGACTTGACAGGTCCCATAGCTAAACAGCTTTTCTCTAGTATAAAAATGTGCTCCTCTCCTTCTTCTACATTGCTTTTGTTTGCCTTCTGACATACCGTGTTCTCTGCGTTTTCAGTGCTACCAGTAGAACTTTTACTTCAAAATTCTGCAGATGGGGGTTTTTCGGTCCTGAGTACCAGCTACATTCAGGATTACGGAACAGAAATTTACCCTAATTATCTCAGCAGCTGATCCCAGACACTGTTCCTGTACCAGCTGGCAGTGAAAACAACACTGTGCCATCACACCTGACTGGGGAGGAGGGCAGGGGAAACGAGGGCTTCTCCTGTGCCACGGTGGTTCACTCCATACCCACAGCCATGAGGAGATCCATAAGAAAATGTTCTCTTGCTCTACTGAACTCAAAGACTGCCTCATCCAGAGGTATGTACCCCCAAATTGTAAGTGCAGTTCCTTGACATATGTATTGAGGTCCTGTAACAGAACATGGATCAAAGAGCTGTAGAGCCTGAGCTGTTGTTTGCTTGTGGAGCAGCATGTATCTGCTGGGTTGGCTTCATGCCATGCTGGCACAAAATCAGAGCCTGAGTGCCCTCTGCAAAACTGCTCTCAGGGTCTTGTCAGAGCTTTACTGCTTGCTGACAAAGACAGAAGATAAGGTGGCAAGGTACTGCTGAAGAATCCATATTTACAATGTAAATGACATTTACTGCTGCTGAAATGAAATGTAAAGGTCTCAGGTGAGCCTCACTGCAGCATAGCCATCTACTATGACTGATGCACAGGGGTGAGCAGGGCGAGGCGGGTGTGAAAAGGCATCTAGAGGAGGCAGGGAGGTCCAGGTGTGCCGGTGCTCCCAGGGAGGGCTGAGCAGAGCCCTGCTGCGTGCTCTAAGACCAGCTGTTGATAAAATCAGCACAACCACTCCAGCCACACTGCTCAACACAGTAAAACTTTTCATTACATTCTCTGGGCAGGAAAGCACACTTTTTTCACAGAGTATCACATAATTATCTGCATACACCCCCAGCACAATAATGACAGGTGTTTCTGGTTTACATGCCATTTGCACTTAAGCACTTCTGGCATGGATATGCCTGCAAAGGGAAGCTGGCAGGATGCCACCACTTTGAGGTGCTGCTAACTCCAGCCCTTTGGCGCTCTCCCCTTCCTTGGCTGAAAAAAATTGCATGGGGACACCTCTTTGCAAAATCAACTTCATTAAAAATCTCCTACTTCTTAGAGATCCCCCAATAGTGCCTGTGAAGGCACGACACCTACTTTTGCGTTGGAAGGAACTCTCTAGGACCTCATAGCAGGGTTTTATGAAAGCTATTTGAAGTAAGTTTGGTTTAAAACCTCCTGTTCAGGATGCACTGTATTTGCAAGGCAGATGGGTCAGCTCAATTTACTTTGGGTTTCAACACTTGCACACTCTTCTTTCCATGCTCTTCTTTCCTTCTCTTTTTTCTACTTTTTTTTTCCTTTTTTCCCTCTAGTGTCATATTAGAAAGTTTTAGTTTTGGAAAGAGGTTTAGGTTCTTAAGCAGAACCATTTTAAGTGCTCTGCAGTGTCTGAGGCACATCTGCATGGGGCTGGCACATACAGCACAGGAGGTGAAGACAGATGCTTCCTGATGTGGTTCTGGGGTATGTCACATAGCAAGGACTCTCTAAGGCATCTCTGAGGCCAGTAGGAACTGCTGAAATCCTGCCTTTGGTGCCAGGAGTAGGAGACATGAAAACTGAGAGCCTTGACCAGGGAGCATGCGTGGGTTGGATGGCTGTTGTAGCTTCCTTTTTTAGAGGAATATGGAAGAAAAGGGGGAAAGAAAAAGAACAGAGAAAGTATAAATATATAAACAAATGTGGGTTTGCAAGCTTCCTGCAGCAAAAATAGACATTCCTGTGCTGGAGACCACCAGGATTTCCAGCTTACTCTTCTTGTGTTATGCACTTGGCATACGGGCACAGGGCAGTAAGGACTCTCCATTACAGATGCCCTACAGACTGCAATCCAGAAACACTGGCAAAAGCATTCAGTATAGACATATAAAATAGCACTCACAAAAGAGAGAAAGCACAGAGATATTTTTTTTCCACCCAAAATAAAAATAGCTGGAAAAAAGCCTCTCTGAACCCAGAATGCAACACCCTATTCAGGAAAGCAAAGGAGTAAGGCTAATGGGAAAAACAACTCACAACTAGTTTACACTTTGTAAAGGCTTTGTAAAGGCATCCTTGGTAAAGGATGCTTCTTCAGAGGCTGAGAGGCTACATAAATAGTGTAAAAATAATTAAACACACCAGTTCTCTCATAGCAGCTTCCAACCTGAATTGGAAGGCTTTTTTCTTATCTGTATTTACTTACCATCAGCTGGATATTCTACAAAACACAGAAGCACAGGAAGAAAGGAATTTGCTCTCAGGAGCTGAGAGACAAAAATACGTGAATATGTGAAGGAGTAGAGTAAAAAATCCAAATGAAAGGGTCATTCCATTAGATGTTCTCAGTAAAATTTTTTGTACTTTGTGGTGTCTTACTATTGCTCAATTAATTTTTTAGTGGGTAGATGCTCTTGTTTTTGGCTGCAAGTTAAAGATAGTGACTTGGTCTCCAAGAAGATAGAGCTATAAAAGCTGTTGCACTCTAATAGCAGCATCAAGCATCTAAAGGGTAAAAAAGAAATAATCAAATTATCTTTCGGCCTTCAGCTGCTCATTCATTAAGCAACTTCTTTCTAAATCAAACCTTTTAAAGCTCTTGTATATCCTCAAGGTTATAGGTAATTATCACCATCTGGGGTGCACCCTCTTGGACGAAAATAATCATAAACTGTGCAGTAGAGCTTTCCCTTTTTAATGACGTGCAATGCAGGCCAGTTATATTTCAGCTGCATCCCAAAAAAGCAGTGGGATCAATTTTTTGCAATTAAGGGCAAGGCATTATTAGAAACAAAGTGTCCTGCTCGAGCTTGCTGCTGGCACTTGGATTTCTCACCACCTCCCTGCATGCTGTGATCTGATGCAGCTTATTTTGCTGCCCTTTTTGCTCCAGTGCAGGTGTCACAACCACCAGAAGCTGATGCAGCAGGAGGCCTGTCACGACCCTTTCAAGAGAAAAGAAGGGTCTCTGTAACCTGAAATACATTGTTATCATTAATTGTTCCTGTAATGTTGTTTTCCTCATTTTCAGATTTCATTTTGGTAAAGGCTTCCTTAGAAAGGAATATTTATGACTTTTGCCCTAATCCCTAATATCCTTTCCTCAAGGCTCTGGATAAATGCTAGAATCTAGATATTCTTTCTTTTCTTCTGAAACTTGAAGTTAAACTGTTGAAAAATCTGTATGTACCATTCATCTCCTGTCATTATTTGGATGAACTATGTACAGTTGCCTTTTAATCAGAGATAAAATTTAATCAGAGCCTCAACAACTCATTTTTATCATCATAAGCTTTCTCTGTGTATCTTGATTTTTATTACTTTTTTTTTTTTTTTTTTTGTGAAAGTTGGTGATTCTTGAGAGGGAACAGGAATCTGTAAGTGGGCTTGGAGAATACACCCTCATGGGAGCAGTGTGTGGGCTGCTGACTCCAGGACGTATCAGAAGGACTACTTCCATCTTCATCAGCTGTGCACTTTCTAATTTAGGGCTTCTGCTGCCTCAGGACAATGTCTCCCTCCACAAGCATAGTGTATTTGCCAACACCACTTTCAATAAAATTAATATCGACTGGTTCTATCTCTGCGTGATCCTTCATCTGTCTATTTCTACTATTGCTCCTCTCCTTAAAGAGCAATATGAATGTTGACTTCTTGGGTTTTTGGTGTTTATGAGTGCTTTTAATAAAGTTTTGGTTCATGAGAAGACACTAGGGCAACCGCAGTAACAAAAACTAGTTATTTGTTGTGTGAGCAGTTGCTGTGGTTTAACCCCATCTGACAGCTCAGCACCAGGCAATCCCTGCCATGCGATGGGGGGCAGAATTGGAAGGACAAAAGTAAGAAAACTGAAGGGTTGAGAAAAAGACAGTTAAATAAGTAAAAAAATGAACAAAAACCTTCCACTCCTAAAAAAACCGAAATGGAACGAGTGATGCTAAACCTCACAATTGCAGCCCTGGCAAACTTTCCCTCCCATTTTTATTGCTGAGTATGATGCCATGTGATATGGAATATCCCTTTGATCAGCTGGGGTCAGCTGTC
This sequence comes from Pseudorectes ferrugineus, assembly GCA_008033365.1. NCBI lineage: Eukaryota > Metazoa > Chordata > Aves > Passeriformes > Pseudorectes > Pseudorectes ferrugineus. Next base: position 27,528 of record QWTY01031161.1, read on the forward strand.
CTGGCTGTGTCAACTCCCAGCTCCTCGTGCACCACCAGACTACTCACTGGTGAGGTGGTGTGATGGGCAGAAAGGCCTTGACTCTGTGCAAGCCCTGCTCAGCAATAACTAAAACATCCCTATGTTATCGACACTGTTTTCATCACAAATTCAAACGAGCTCCACAAAAGCTATTATGAAAAAAATTAACTCTATCTCAGCCAACTACACGGGAACTACAGTCTGCCTCAAAGGTGAAAGGATAACCAAATGAAAAGTGATAGTGATAGTATTAAACATTTTCTGGCCCAATATGAGGTGTGAACAGATCACCTTTATTTCTTTATCATGACCTTGGACCACAGAGGAATAAGGTGACCAGAGTTTTTAGTTGCTTTCTATTTTGTTAGTTTATCTTCTGAGGTGCTTTGGTTGGCATACCTGTAGTCAATATTATATATATTACACATTCTCTCTGTAGATGCATATTTAATATAAAATATTATACATGTAGTAGTATTTAACAAATGTCCAAGACTGACCAGAATAGGCCACTAGTATGATCATAGTTTGTTTAAGTGCCTGAAATGCTAAATGGGGCGCTCTATCAAAGGTGAGTTCAGTGCCTAATTTGTCCACTTTATGATCACTCAGTTCTGCACTTCAGGGTTCCACCGCATGTAAAAAAATCCTTCAGTAAATGGAAGCTATTTGGTGAATGAATTGGAGACCACATCAGGGCTGAAACTTCAAATAAGTAAATGTCATTACAGATTTAATTGGGTCCATATGTTCAGTATCAACAACTTCTAAGTAGTGTTTGTTACTGATGAAGAGGAACAGACAGCAGGAAATAGTGGCATGCTGAATTAAACTTGAACACTCTAATCAAGACAAGGCAGAGGTGTAAATTCTGCTCCTTTGATGTATCATTCTCCAGTGTTATTAGCTAACAACAATTTGTTTGCTCTTTTTCATTGAGGCAACTGATGGGGTTGAATGACATTTATTTTCTGTGCTCTTGGTAAAAAGGACAAGTAAAGATTTTATACAGTAATTTCAAGGAAAGGAATGACTCAAGAAAATTTGCAATGCCACTGAGGGGAAGAAATCCTACTTGCTTATCCAGTGTCTTGATTAGCGCTGCTGATTAAACAGTGTCTTTTACTGTGTCCAAAGAAAGAAATAAATGCTAATAATATTTCATAGGAAAAAATATTTCTATCATAGGAAAAATTAATGCAATGTCTGTGATGCTAAACTTAACCTGTGCCTTACCAAGGGAGCCTTGATTGCTTGGAGACATGAAAATACATCCTTTTCTCATTGCATTCACTGATGGGGATAAATGAATGGTTACAGGAAGGTGGCAAAGATACTTCCAGCCAAACATGACTTAATTGTTCCTCTATAGCTATTAATTTCTAAGATACAGTTGCTAATTGTGTAAAGTTGTGTTAGTTTCTTCCTGCCTTATCAAAGACCAAGACTGCAGTGCTAGTGTTTTAGAGATGATTTTTTCTTTTATGGAAATTTTCAACTGTTAATCAAAACAGTAGACTGATCAAAGCCTCCTACTATTTATAATATTTTGGAAACTCTTTCATGCTCATTTTTATAACTCAATGAATCTCCTGGTAGCATTAAAAAAATCTACTTTTTACGTGAATCTATGATGTCTTAATAAAATGAGCTGCCTGTTTTAGAGTATCATATGAAGTTTATAGGCATAATTTTTAACCACTGATACTAAAGCAAAATTTTAAAGACAAGATGATGACCACTAGATGGTATTCTACCTGGTAGCCCTTGGTTGGTTCTAGTCTGTTGGGTGCTCCTACCCATTTCCCACTTTTCTTTTGGAGAGATCAGGAGCAGCTGGTTGAAGAGCAGACCTCCTTGGAGAACTGAATAGCCCTTGTGTGCCTGTGGCTGTTTACACCTGTGCAGAGACCAGTGCCTCACTCCATATATACATGCACGCATCAAGGCCAA
>QWTY01031162.1:0-12632 GCA_008033365.1 Pseudorectes ferrugineus
TTTGGTGTCAGGGACTCAGGATGTGATGGCTGGAACACTGCTGCTTGAGATATTTAATCAGGCAGGTTGCAAGCAAGTCAAGACTAATTCCTGATTTTTTTATTTATTAAGGTTTTTTTTATTTATTAGGAGAGGTGGAACACAATAACAACTTTGGGGCATTTTTAAATTAAACAACAAGGGTGAAAAAGAAAACCAAAGTGAATGTAAGTGATTGATGCTGCTTATTTGCTCGTATGTTGCCAGGGAGCTCCAAGGAGAGCAGGGAACAACCAATAGCAGGCAGTGGGGGTAGAGGAGGAGGCCTTTTTAATTATATCACATCATTTTTCTAAGTAATACTATGTTGTCTCACACAGGATCTTAAACAAACATTTTGGAAATACAGCATGTTACATTTTCGCATGCCCAGCTATGGTTAACCACTGACTTCATGCTTAGGCTCCCGCTTAGACAGGCTGTGTTGTCACCCCTACGCTGTTGGGAAGTTAATAGTCTAGGAGAGAGAGGAAATTGGAGAAGACCTGCGAGAAGAAGTTCAGCATCCAAAGGATCCCACACTTAAAGCCATGTCCACAGGCCTGCAGCAGGATGAGCAGAGCAGGGGCCAGCACAAAGGGTGCACCCAGAGAGCACGAGTCACTTCTGTCACGGCAGAGATGTCCCCTCCCTAGGGAACTGGAAGGGCCACACTGTGTGCAGCAAATCAGGCAGAGGTGGAGAATGGCCAGGTGAGATCTGTGGGTGGTGCACCAAACCTGCACTGGTTGTGCTAGAAACTGCTTTTTCCCCTCTGTTCCTGAAAAAGTGGAGCAGTTGTTAAACAAAACAAAACAAAACAAAGGCAGAGAGATCCCTCATCCACCAGTGAAGCAACAGACTGCCAGGTTAGTCTGGGTGTTTGGTGTCCCTCATGGTGCTTTGCCTTGCTGCAGCAAAATCTTTCTCAAGAAAGATGGAAGAAGGGAAATCCTTTCTCCTGGGCCTGCCTGGGCTGGAAGTTGCCTGCTGTGTTACACGATGGTTCTCCAGACTGTGCACCACGACACGGTCCTCACTGTGGCAGGCACTGTCCAGTCCAGTGGACACGGAGCCTCCTGCTGCTCAGGCATCTTCTTTTCCCACCTGGACACAAGTTTCAGCACCTCCAGGGATCTTCTCTCTCAGGCACAGGATGGACATGTTCAGGTATCTCCATCCTGGCAGGATAAAGGCCTGTCTTGGGATACAGCTCTATCAAAGCATAGATAGGGTGCAATGAAAGGTTGTGGGAAACAAAGTAACAGATCTTACGGGAGATATTGACAGACGAATCATGCAATTAAGATTCTGCTGTGGAGAGATGTGATTAATCCATGGAGATTGCATCCACAGGAGCATTCTAGGGTACAGCACAGAACGTCCCAGCCTTCGCAGAGGTCCAAACTGTGTGCCAGCCCAGAGAATGTCATTGTCACCATCAGTCAGCACACCCTGGTTTCCCTTGAGTTCAGAAACTGGCACTGTGGGGAGGAGGTGGCAGAGGAGGTGTGGGATCAGAATGTGGTGGAGCAAATCTGGAGCTAGCAACAGCGAACTGCCAACAAATTTGGAAATAAAGACCCAGTTTAGAAACTGGGGCTTACTGGAATTGCGTTGGTATCAGCTTAAACTGTCAAGACAGTGACAGTCCACAGAAAGCCTTAAGAAAGGATTGGACACAACTCATTCCATGAGAACCGTCTGTCCCTACAGAAGACCCCATACATCTCAGAGAAGTATCAGGATGGTGCTGTGCAGGGCAGGGAGTTTGACTCCATGATCCTTGTGTGTCCCTTCCAACTCAGCAGATTCTGTGGTTCTGTGATTCTGTAACAGAAGGTCTGTGGCTGCAGAGGAGCCACAGCGACACCAACTCACAAATGAACTCCCGTGGGTGGCAGGAGGAAGGCAGTGGGAACAGTTTCATTGCCCTCTCCTGTCCAACACAGCGTCTGCTGGGGGAGGCTCGCTTACTGCAGCCTCCACCCAGGGAGCTGCAGGTCACTTGTGTGGCCGATGTGTGCAGCCACCCAATGTGACTTAGGGGCCACCACCATGAGGAAAGCAGGAGCAAGCCCACCTCATGGATATGCCTGTGGGTCACTCCATTTAGAGACACGAATGATTCTCATCCAGCCCTACATGCAAAGCCTGAAGAAGATGTCTGTGATAAAAAGAGGGCAGTTGGGGTCCCAGCTCTTTCTTTATTCCTTTTTTCTACTTGCTTGTGAAGGAGTGATGCATCTTTCTTCTCGCAGTCAAATCCAGGGGCCTTCTCTCCCCTCTATTCTCAGCGATATGCCATTTTCCTCTATCACATTCCCAAAAGATTTAGAGGAGGGAAAAACATCTTTTCCTGCACAGCATGTTGACACACTGCCAAGATACTGCTAGGGCCATAAATAAGTGCAGAAATAAGCTTGATACGTAAGACCTGAGACCCTACCTTTATAGTTCCAGCTTTCCATGACTGTCTCCCAAGCCAGAAGGTGTGATATGATATCAAACTCTACTAAAAGATTATTCAAAAAGCAAAAAGAAATCCATACAGGTCTGATGAGGAAGATGTACATTTTATCCCAGAACACTGGAAATAAAGGGGTGGAGTTAAAAAGATTAAAATGGAGACTGACTGGCAAAGTTGGGGTGAGGAGAAGTCCCCATATTTCCCGTGTGGGTTTATGTCTGTAGAGTCTGTTTTGCAGTGATTGATATAACAAACAAGGGACTCACAAAAAGGCTCCTAATGCTCACTGATCAGAAGTATAATGACGTGTAGGCTGCAGCTGTTCCAGTGGGTTTCTAAACAGCAGGCTCTTGTTGAATGAGCCCCATGATTATTTATCTCCATCATGGGCTCTTTATTCCAAGGTATTTGTTGTCTTCCCTGCATTTTGCCCGTCTGTCCTTATGCACAGAAAGCTCCGATAATGGATATTTTTTATTAGCCTGCTCTTCCTTTTCCTGCTTCTGCAAACACAATGCGTCCCCGAATCATCCTGTTACAAAAGGGAAGGCGCTGCCAGTGTTTTAACAAGGGCCTCCCACAGCATTCTCCCCCATTAGCCTCATAAACACAGGGCAGTGCAGGAGCACGTGCTGCAGAGAGAAGGGTCAGGAGACTATTTATTCTCCCCATTTAAACAAAAATGCTTTCTCCCGAGCAAGGGGAGAAGCAAACAAATAAATTAAGCTGTGCCTTGATGAAAGCCTTTAAACTGTGTCCTTGGGAAATGTACTGAGTGTGGGGATAGTGCAGGGCAGTGTTTAACTTGGCTGATTTGAAATGGTCTGTGAATAAGCGGAGACATTGCAGGGGCACCGAGTGCATTCTGCCTTTTGGTTTGTGTTTCTTTCAATATCTTGTGCCTGGTGCAATCTGCTCTGTTTCAAGGTAAAGTGCTCCTTCTTTGAGTCGCTTTCTGACAGCACTGTGAGCCGAAGTCAAAGGACTGGGGTATGGAGAGGGAAGACCAGGGGTCTGGCTGTGCTTGCCGCAGACCTGCTACATCCCGCAGGAATGCAGTTTTCCTATCTGCCAGATAAGGATGATATTTATGCACCCACCTCACAGCTAATGGATTACTGCTTGAAATGACAAACATTTTTACTGTTTTCTTGAGAAATGCTGTAGGCAGGCACGGCTGAGCAGAGTCTTCTCAAACAGGAAGCCATCCTCCCAGTCCCTTGGTTTATCACTGCTGTAAACCTGCACACATGGTCCAGTTTCAGGCTGGAAATTATACTTGGGAATTCATTGGCTGAAAGCAGAACATAGTTAAAGGAAAAGCTCTTTGGATAGTGTGAACTGGCATACAGCATCCCTGATGTCAGCAGGGTTATGCTGACTTATATCCAGCAGTGATATGGCTCTACGTGTCCACATTTTCAACATTTTAATATGAAAAGACTTGTTTCTATTATTGTATTTAATTTTCAGCTGGTTCTTTTTCTCCCTTTTTTCTCCTGGGATGACATCATTGGAAGCCTGTTAGTATCACTTCTCTCCCTGTCACTCACTGTACCAACAAGTATTTTATCTCCATACGAGAGAACTGTAACTAAAAAAGGCTGTAAACTACAAAGGCTCTTTGATTATCATTTTCATGCAAGGTCAGCAGAAAGAGCATGCCTGGTATTTTTAAGAGAGTTTTAAACATTATTTTACATTTTTTTTCTATTTATGTAAACACAGAAATGAAAGGCTGAAGCTTTGACACATTCCTGCCCTTCTTCCCCAACGTGCTCTTCTTCCTGGAAACCTGGAAACCAGTGTTACACCGGCTGTACAGAGGAGGGCACCAAGCCTGTGCACTCCTTGAATGGTTTGGCTTCACTTTCAAGTGGTGGTGAGTGACAGCAAACCAAAACCCAATGTACAAATGGAGTCTCCAAGCCAATATCAGCATGGGTGTGGGCTCCTCCAGCCATGCAACTTTGGATGAATGAAACACACTATTGTAAAAGGTGAGCAGCCCGAAATCAAAGGCTTGCTGTGGATTGCTGTGACAGAAGGCACAGCAGTGTGCTGTCCCCTGGTCTCAGGTGCTGCAGGCACAGCCACAAGGTTGTGTTCTTCCACAGGTTGTCTGGGATGAGAAGCAGGGGCAGAATGGGATGCCTCTGGTTTGGGGGTTTTTGACATTTCCAGGCAACTGCTTACTCAGAGAGCCAAGAGGCTGAGACTGTGACAAAATGCAGCAGCTGAATGGCCCTGACAGATGGAGGCAGCAGCAGACCCAAAGGGCAGCAGACAACTCCAAACTGACAGAGTGTGTGGCAGCTTTGGCTCACTAGCAGCCCCTCCCCTTAGGGGGGAGAAGGTTGTATCACAGCCAAGGAGAAGTCAGTAGAGGCTGTGATGTGGATGGGAACCTTGGAGAAGACAGACATGACTTCTGCAATGCAGCAGGAGACTTCTGCAGCTCATTCTTCACCTCAAGTGCTTCAGTGGAATCAGCAATGACTGTGCAGCTCTTGTGCTCTGCAGATATTGGGGTCTCATTTAGCCCTGAGTCTTGTTCTCCTACAAAAATCTCTTCTTAAGAGACACTGAGTGCTCACTCATCTTCCATGGCTGCATGGGCCCCAGGAGCCAGGGAGCCCCTCACACACATCCTGACTATGCTCTTGTGTCATACCAGGTTGAGCCCAGGAAGGAGCCAAGGCTCGCCAGGAGTCAGGGATGAAGCTTCATCTCCAGTGGGAGCCTTGGTTCTTTGTCTGGGGAGGGAGCCTGCCAGGGTTCCAAGCAGGTATTTCAGAGCTGACTGAGCTGTAGCCAGTGGAGCAAGTGTATGTAGGGACCTGCAGGGTCGGGACAGCAGCAAGTCAGGCTCGTGCAATTGTATTGATTGCACCAGGGCCAAATTTTCTCCATCAAGTGCTGAGAATGCATCGTGTTTATTATTAGACACGGCTGCTTCTCTTGTTGCAAACGGTTGCATATATCAATACTCAGAGGAACTGGGCAAAATCACGTGCCCATGGCTTTTTATAGTAGCTAGAGTTCAAAAAAAGCGCAGGGTGCTTTTAGCCAGATTGCAACATTTTTGTCTCACACAGCTGATGGGCTGTCTGCTTTACATCCATTCATTTTCTGCTTAAAAGGTCATGTTTAATTTTCCAAATGAGCTCCCCCCACCAGCACGGGTTTCTCATCTCCAGACAATGCCTTTTCTCTCTCCAAGGCAAGACATCGCCGTATTTTTCCTTTGCTACTATGCTGAAAGGGTGCTCGTGCTTACAAGGCTTGTGTGCAGTGAGGGAGAAAAAACATCTGCCACCAGTGACTTCCTAGACATGGTATATTTACAAACCTTGTTAGTTGCCATGAATACGTCATGCCTGGCTGATGCCCTTATGGGCGAAGCAAAATTGCGTGAAGGGTATTCTCTTTTCTGCTCCCCTGGGGAAAAAGGCCTTGTTCTGTAGAGGTAGCACAAAGGTGTGAGAGCCCCAGGGGATGGGGGAGAACATCCTGCAATTCACTTAAAACCAAAGCCAATTGGCCATCTTTAAAAGCTCCGTCACAGGTAGGTAATTGCAGTGTCTCTCCCGAGTCCCATGGCAGCATGGGGCCTGACACACGCCAGTTTTGGTCTAAGGTCCCACCTAAAAAATGTGGTTCCAGAGGAATGGTATCAAATATCTCCTGTGGTAGAGCTGTGCACGTGCTGTTCTTCACCCACAGAAGTGATGATCTGATGTCAACATTTCTGTTCGCCTGAGGAGTTCCTCTCCAGTGATATCTTCTGAAACTCTGTCACTCTGAGAGGCTCTGAGGGTTTGCATCCATACTGTTTCAAAGTCCCAAACACCAGTTAATGATAGATACGGAAGGTAAGTGGCTCTCATAAGTATTCTTATGACTTCTGGAAAGGTGGGCTCTTTTTCCCAAAGCCTCCTTTCAACAGGATCCATTTTCACGAGCTCCTTTTTCTCTGTTTCCAGGAGCGATATTCTTAATTTCCTTTAGCCAACTAACACCTCCTAACAACATCTTTTATCACTCATGTTATACACTGCAGTCCAAAACTCTGCTCCTCTTGTAGCTTGGTTCTGAGGGCCTCACGGAGAAGGAGCTGAGCCTCAGGGTCTTTGCAACACTGGTTATTTTGCAACCATGCAGTAGATTACCCTCAAAAGTTCGTGTAAGCAATAGTTAAACCTTAGGTAACAACTCTGACTCGGTCTAAGTGAAACAGATACCCTGAATATGACAACCATGTATATGGCAGTACTCAGAGGGCTGGAATCCCTCTTCCATGCCAGCACCTATTTCTGTAACAAGACCTTTTATCCTGATTCAACTTCCTCAGCATTTAGCTGAAGAATTTGGAAGTGCTCAGGATTATTTCCATTGGCTAAATAATCCTCCCAACAAGACCCAAGCAGTGAAATTTGGGATTCACCCAGGTACAAAGCTAACTAAAGAATCACTCCGTTGCTTTTTGCTGAGCTTTAAAATGAAAATTGTGCTATGCCAGATTTTTTCATGTACATCTGACTGTTCCTCTAGCATCTTTTCATAAACAATTGCCTCCCACTTCAAAAGGAACACCTTACTGCTGCCTCCCTGATTTTATAATGCAACAGAAACAAGAGCCATTTGTAAAGAACATTGTCACAGTCCTAAAGCCATATAGGTGGAATAGCAAACTATTGCCTTCAGCTTTCCTACAACAGCACCTCAGTGATATTGTCTCATATTTGTCCCCCTTGAACTGTGGAGCCAGTTTCGGTGTGCCCTCCTGGATGTGCAGGCTGCTCTTTGTTGGGCACATCACCTGAATGTCAATGGGCCCAATTACGGTGCTTTACAATCCATGGGTCCTTTTGGGGGCTTCTGCACACGGAGAGGTGCATTGTGCTCCCAGCTACCCTAACCCTGAGTTCCTTTTCCCTCTTGTGCTTGAACTCTCAGGTCTGCAAACACTGTCACCAGCTGAAGCGCTCTGGGTCAGAGACTGCTGCGTGTGGGCTCTGGCTCTGCCTGCAGCGCGCAGCACCGTGCCACAGACACAGCAAGCTGCACAAATGCACTTCCCCATCCTCCTGCCTTCTAAAGGCACGCTGGGGAGCTGGCAGCCACAGCTCAAACTAAAGCAAATGCAGGAAAATTGGAGTGCATTATAGGCTCAGTCCTGCAAAGTAGGAGCTCACTCAGTAATTCCATGTTCCCGATATCCAGTTCCCAAGTCCTTGCACAGTTTAGCGTTAGAGCTGAAATGTCTCACTTAAATAAAATGCACTTTTCAGGGGTTGTAAGGATCAGGTTTGGGACACATGGAAGTGCAAAGTGGCAAAGGGCTGTGGGATGGCAAACAAAAGGCACAGAGCCAGGACTGAGATAAGGGACGGGATTAAAACAGCAGTACCAGCAGGTGAAAGGCCACAGTATAAGCAGGTACAGAAGGCACCCCGGTGCAGCTCAGTGGGAAAGGACCCTACCAGACAGAGACTGAAACACTGAAAAGCAGCTGTTGGTGGCCAGAAGAGAAGATAAATCTGGAAGCAGCACGAACCAGTTTGTTATCTGGCTGAAGCAGTCAGGCAGCACTCCCTGATAGACAAATTCAGGAAGCAATGACATTAAATAGATGTAAACAAGCTGTCTCAGCAGTAAAATTTTGTTACTAACCAATTAAATTTCATCTTCAACTCTTAGCTGGCGGCCCTGGCTCACAGCCCCTTCGCTCTTATTGTTTCACAGAGATAAAACATGTTGTATACCATTTCCATCAAAATCAGGAGATGGATGGAAAGCCCTTCCCTTCTCTAATGAGGCTGAAAGACTCCTTACCCTACATATCAGAGAAGCCTGTCACATTTGCATTAATTGATGCTGCGAGTTTTAGGGTTGTTCAGAAAGTGTTCAGGGCCAGAGAAGGAAGGGGAGGCCCATGAAAACATGTGGTTAACGTGGATCAGACTGTGCGTTAGTGAGGCCTGCAATTTCCCAATCAAGTGTTCCTTCCCAAGGTTTAGCATCCACACCTCACCGAACAGTGCTGTGTGGGGAGCCAGAGGCCTTCTGGCAAGCGGCTGTTTCATCCTCCAAGTAGACTATTTTTATTAATGCCAAGGAAAAAGCCCACAGAGCAGAAATGTGCTGCTGTTACAGCCATCACCTGCCTCATTCTGCCAATGATTTTGTCCAGGCAAGAGTTTTTGTAACTGTAAATGACAACGGAGCTTATAATTCTTACGTTTCAGCTTCTACCTCTTCAGTCCTTTCAATGTTCTTGGAGCTAATGATTTCAGCACAACTTTCATTTCACATCACCCTCACCATTTACTGAAATGGATCTGTCCTGGGGACAGTTTCTTCTTTTTATAGCAGCTTTTACTTCTGGATGGAGCTCTTCATTTCCAGGCAGGGGCTGTTGCATAATGACTGACAGTAAAGTTGAGGGAAAGGAAAAAAATAAGCCATCATTTTGAGAAAACAGAAACTTCTGAAACAGTGCAAAGCTCAAGCTGTTTGTCTTGGTGAGCCAAATGATGATGGCCTCTGTAAGCAGCAAACACCTGTAAGCAGGGGGTGATTCCTGGCTGGGACTGAGCCCGGCGTGACCTACGTCTCTCCAGATACCTGCTGCATCCTGCAAAATGTTGCCTTTGAAAGGCAGCCACGAGCACTACGACACACCAGCGAGCTTCTCCTTGACAGCAGGAGTGTTTAAAGGCAGACCTTAAGGAGAGCATTCCCTGGTCACTGGGGCGCAGTGCTCTCCCACGGCCCTGCCTCTGGAACGGCATTTACTGCGGAGCAGGCAAGGGAGGACGGGGAGGGGGAGATTCCTCATCCCAGCATTAATCACAGTAATAAAGCTGCCCGGAGATGCTCGGGGCTGGCGCTCGTTGTGAAGGCAGGGAGGGCTGTGTGACTGCACTGCGGCCCTCGGACCCTCGCCAGAGTCTCCCGGCGGTCCTGGCCCCACAAAACGAAGCAGATCTGGGGCCAGAGGACCTAAGGGTTGTTGGGGGACGAGCAGGGGGTCCTGTCAGGGCTGCAGTGGCTGCGCCTCAGCCCCCAGTTCCACTCCTTGATCCGTGCCCAGCTGGCGATGGATGGTGCCCCAGAGGCCACATCCAGCCCCACGCTGCTGCTACGCTGGTGAGAGTCAGGAGGGGAAGGGAATGGCCAGGACTTTTCCACAGTGGGGGCTGTGTGACTCTCAGAGCGAGGGGGACAGCTGTGGGAGCCTGAGGGGTGGCTGCAGGTAGCCCTTCCCTGCCTTTTGGATGTGGGTTGCTGCTGTGTGCTTCCCCCGAAATGAATTCACCTTGGCCATTCATCATCACCACAGGCAATCTAATTACAGGCCTGTCTGAAAAGGAGAGGCTCATTTATAATAGAGACTTTGTTATGAAAGTGTAATACCTCCAACTACATTTTTGCAACGTTTTTTAAAGGAAAATTAATTAATTGTCTGGTGCGTTTTAAAATAAGCAGCCTCCTGAGGTTGGCGCAGCGGCACCTCTGGTGGTGTTCCCTCCCCACCCAGCCCACCTGCTGTGTGACAGTGAAATGCTAAAATTATTTTGGCAGAGGAATAGTCTCAGAGGCTGTTGTTTATTTTCCTCAGCAGAGGAATATCTCAGGATGCAGCCTGCACCTCTGCCCTGTGGGACTGTCTCTAATTGCACACGGCGCTCTGCAGAAGCATTCAAAATGCACAGTTCAGAAAGCAGAATTAAACATGGGGAGGGGGGCACCCACATCCAGCACGTGCCCAAATTGGTCTTTAAAAGAGAGGAATGTTAGAATATGCTTCCCTGAGAAGCACAAAAACGGATTGTGGACTAAGGCAGCTAATCTCCTGCTGACATGCACGCAGCACAGCCACCAGTGAATTGGCGTGAGAGCTGAGGAGCTGGGCCAGCACGCTCAGCCTCGCTCACATCAGGTTTTGTTCTTTGAGCCGTCTCCATGATGGGACAGCTCAGGTGGGTACTGCTCAGGAGCAGTTTCAGAGCAGCTGCAGGATGGCAGGAGGCAGAGAAAAGGTGCGTGTCCCTGTCACTGCCAAGGAGGAGGCGTTGCAGAACGCGTGGCGTGCACCTCACCAGCTGAAAAGCCTGCAGCAGATTGCAGCACCTCGTAATGCGAGGCAGGTTCTGTTCCGAGCTGCTGTTTTTGCTCAGGATAGACCATCTTATGTCACTCAAAAAAGAAAAGGTAAAAGCGGTGGATGGATGGCCTTAACCTGTCTCCATTTTTTTGTTATCTCCAGGGCTTGCTAGATAGTCATATCTCTCCTAACCACGCTTTTTCATGCGGAGAGACCAAGCATTAGATGAGGCTTTGATGCAAAGATGCAATCGCAAAAATGATGAGTCAGATGCCCAGGCACCATGAGAGAGGAATAAAGTGCGGTTGCATCTGGGATGAGAGATACTCCAGAAGCTCAGGAAGGGATCAGCTGAGTTTCGAAGGGATCAACTGAGTTTGAAGTGAATGGTAGAAAGTAGGATGTGGAAGAAAGAGAAAGTTTTTGCACAAAAGAAGGGAACTATATTGCAAGAAGATACTGGTGAATGGTTTGCTATTTTTCCTGGACGGGAGAGAAGAAATGGACACCTGAAATTCGAGGCAGGTAAGAAGAGAAGGTTTTTGGAGGAAAAAATTAAGGACATGGCAGGGATGGTTGGACCTCTTCTGAAATCTTCCTCATTAGCTTGTATCTGTTGGTGGAGTGCTAAAAAAGCGATGGAGCCTGAATAGTGCCCATTAGGAATGGGACTTGCAGGAGACAGAAAATTTTGGATGTTTTTTCCAGGTGAAGCCTTCCTATGAGTAGGATGATGCACAAAATACGTGCTGTATTAAGGTTGTACACATCTTCTTACACAGTGACACTCATCACTACACCATGAGATCTCTGTTACCCTCGTGCTCTCTCAGGTAATGCTTTTAAGGCTAATCTGACGCCTGGATTTGGACAGAGGCTCCTGTTCTAACTGCTTGAAAGAGTAAATCACAGGACACCTAAAGTCCAAACCCATGGTCAGTAAGAGCAACGGGGTTTGTGAGTGTTTTGCCATGTGCTGCTCTAAATTCTACCCAAAACCAAATGTACAAGAGAGTCTCTGTGCAGAGCAACCTGTCCTTGTAGGTGTAGGAACAAGTGCTGGCAATCACGGGGTTCCTATTGCCAAGCTCCAGGCTAACCAGCACAGGCCAGCTGGGGCTGGAGGCAGAGCAACCACATCAGCGTGATTCCAGGTCTGAGCTAACAAACCAGGTCAGCATTTATCCCAAGAGGCCTGCCTCGAGCACACCTTGTGCCCACACACTCAATTCAATCCAAAGGCAGGCAGATGTCTTTTCAGCTCGGAGGCCTACATCCCTTTGAGGACAGGGAATAAGTGTACGGCTGGGAATGGGTGGAGAACAAGAAGGACTGCAGTGAAGAGATTAGAGTGTCAGCCCAGCTAAGACATGCCTTCATCTCTGCAGGATTTTTTATTTGCCTGCCTAATGGTTCTTACTTCACAGAGTTTTCCTTCCACATTCTTGTCTGTATCTTTGCAGTACTAACCGTAGAATGCTGCATGCTTTAACCCATGGTTTTGCTGTTTTGATGTTGAGCTACATGTCTGGTCTAATTAGGTATTCATGCAGTGATAAACACTCATTTCTTATACACATTATGCAGAACCTTGTGTGTTTTCCTGCTTTTTCTTTTATTTCTTTTGTAGCATTTAAAGAAGGACATGATTCATTTGAAAGAGGAAAAAGAAAGATGTTTATAAAAGGATCCTGCATAAGCAGAAAAAATGTAAAGTGTAGTCCTCATAAAACTGGAGGCCAGCCCAGAGCTTGGACCTCTAGACCTTTTGCTAAGGTCTAGTGAAAATGTAATGGAGGTGCCCTGGCTTTTGCCAGGCTTATGGGATAATTTTATGCAGGTCACTTCAGCAGGCACCTGTGCACTTGCTCCACTGCAGTTCCAGATTTGCCAAACCCACCAGGTGCTGTGTTACTGTCTGTATGGCAATGGTCGTGATGCCTTAGGTTTTAAATTTTCTATTTTTTCAAATCCTGTACTGCCTAGTGTGTAACTGAAGTTTTGTGCAGCCTGTGAGCTGCTGTTCTCTCA
>QWTY01031163.1:0-12232 GCA_008033365.1 Pseudorectes ferrugineus
TTAAAACTTTAAGCTTTTCTAGAGTTGGTTTGCTGCCTTTGTGAAGGCTGTCATATTTATGGAATAAAGTGGTTGTATTGTACTCAAACTGCATACAATGGAAAGTTATCCATGAGACTCCTTGTACCCACAACTGTCTTTTTTCCTTGATAAATGAGGGGTGCACCTGCTGTTCACGTGTTAATCTCATGATCAGTGCTCCAAGCTCATATGCATCGATGCTCTCTGGGTGTCTCTGTTCCTTTGCAGGTTTCCTGGAGTTATTGGCCTGGTTGTGGCTCAGGCTTTACCTCCTTTGGAGCCTGTACCAAAGTACCTTGTTTAGTTAAGCGGGTCGAGTGCATCCATCTGAGGTCTGCACAACTGGTAATACACATTTACAGTCTGTTTTGATATTATCCAAGCCTAATTAAAAATCAGAGGGTTTTCTGATCAGCTTTTCCGTAAGAAATAATTTGAGGTCTAGAAGCAAGCTGTGACGATGTTAGAAATCCTTGAATGCTTTACCAGTTTACTGCTGGCATTCCCATTGGCACACCAGTCCCCACATCGTTGTGAGACCAAACTGAAGTCAGTTCTGACAGAGCTCAGCTCATTGCTTTCACCTTGAAATGAAAGTCAAGTCGGAAAACTGCTGAAACCATCTGTTTGTTGCAGCTTTTTCACAGTGCCTGGTTGCTTCCTGGATGTCCGTGATGCTAGAGTTGGCACATTGTCCTGATCCTGCCTCCTCAGCATCGGGTCTGGGGGAGAGCACAGCAAAATTTAACATCAAAGAGATACCTACACTTATGTCCTTTGATATCTCAGGCTGCTGTTTGCCTTCATTCATCTGTTTTTCAACCTTGGTGGTCTGTTTCAAGCAATGGAGCAACCCCTAAAATCAAAGGGGACTGCTGTGTGCCCAGAGTTGCTGCCTGTTGCAGTGTTATCATGGCTGGCTCCTGGCACTGCTTTCAGATTCGTGTAGCCTTGTCAGTCTCTACAACTCCCTCAGAGGAGGTTGTAGCCAGCTGGGGGTTGGCCTCTTCTCCCAGACAACCAGCAACAGGACAAGAGGAAATGTCCTCAGGCTGTGCCAGGGCAGGTTCAGGTTGGACATCAGGAAGAATTTCTTCACTGAGAAGGTCATCAAGCATTGGAATGAACTGCCCAGGGAAGTGGTGGGATCCCCACAGAATGACTGGACACGTCACTTAGTGGCATGGTTTGGGCTTGATGATCCTGGAGATCTTTTCCATCCTTAATGGCTCTGGGATGCTGTGATTCTAAGGTTCTACGAAAAGCCAGGCTACACAAACCTGTAATGCACACAGGCTGTTTTTCTGACTTGTTTCCTTCTGTTGGCATTTAGGAAGTCCATGTGCTTTCCATTAGAAAAGGAGGTGTTAGATACCAGAACGTGGGGATATCCTGCCTTGTACAATCACTCTCACTGCCCCTATATTATACACAAAAAGAAATTAACCCTTTGGCGTGAAATTATAATATTTAGTCACCACAATGAGCACAGAGATCCAGCAATGTCAGAGGTACAACTAGTTAAGAGATCCAGCAATGTTAGAGGTACAACCAGTTAAGGATGAGATTCCAGCTGAAAGCTTCATGTGTTTAAAATCCACTTTAATTCAGAAATGTTTCCTCACTTTCATGAATATCTATGTTATTTATACGCTTTTGCTAAATACCATTGATGAAAACTTTTCAATCTGTGCGCTGTTTGCAAACTGTTCCTTTCAAATCATCACTATTCATCATATGTGTAAGCTCACGTGGTCTGGTTCTTTGCAACCTGCTTGGATGCCTGAGATACATTCATAGGAAAATAATGAGCAGTATTTCTTCAGTGCAATCTGTTTAACATTCAAAAATGTTTTCAGATTGGGAAACAGTTCTCCAATTCACAACTAAACAGGAGAAGAGTGAGACCTGTTGAATAGAAGAGCTCTAAGTTAGAATCTAAATTAGATTCAATTATTCTGAAATACATCCATGAATATTTTACTTAGTCAAAAGTATGCAGTAAAATATTTAAAAAGGTAGGCCTGACCCAAGATAGAAATAACTTCAGTGTTCAGTATGAATAATGGCAGAGACTTGATGTGGTTGGATTTCTCTCTGCATTCATATTATGCCCTTGGACAATACCAGCATTTCTCATTATTGCAATACCTGACACCACAGAGATGCATAATCTTTACAAGTGAATGTGTTGGAAGACCCAAGGTCCAACAGCAACAAAACATGGGTTTCTTTCCTCAGTCATGTTAGGTTTAACATAAAGTAAAGATTAGACTGACCACATCCAAATTTCCCCCAACTACTCTTTCATAGAATACCAGAACTGGAACCAGGTTCCTCAATTCCCAACTCCATGCTCTGAATTTGTTTTAAAAGGTACCTTCTCAAAGTTATTAATTCCAATCAAATTTAATCTAAAATATGGGGGGTTTAGTGTTTGAAACTATAAATTTTTTAAGACTTATAATGATGTAATTGAATTTTGTTAATTTTCATTATCATTCATTCATTTAATTTATTTCATAAATTGCAAAAATATTTTTGACATAATAATTTTGTAATGGCAATAATGTGAAACATCGAACATATATTTGTTTGAAGAAATTGAAATTTACTCAATTATCAAAAGAACTGCATTTATGCAGTGCTTTTGCAAATTTTTTTACCAAAAGCAGTTTGTGTAGAAATTCTATAACAAAAAAAAGGGGAAAAGGATTTCAGAAGGGAAGAATTATGTTTTGACAGTTGCTTGAAAAGAAGAAAGAGATTATAGTGCCAGAAAATGAGAGTTGTGAAGTGCTGAGCTTTCAAAAATGATGTGGAGATTGTATGGAAGAGGATGATACAGAGTGCAGAAGACACAGAGCTGAAGAGTGGAAGCTGGACAGAAAGAGTGCTTTGGTATGGTAATCTGTTGAAATGCTCAAGAAGTGAATCAGAGCTCTATTTTAATAGAATATGAATGATTTATACATATCTCACAACCTACTCTCAAAAAACATAAACAAAAAAATCCAAAACGCTCTTAACCTTTTGACACAATCAACTCCACATCACATCTCTGCTGCGAAACTTTAATGTTCTTTCAGGCTTATCTCCATCTGCAAAATGATTATGGCAGGTACCTGAACCTCTTTAGCAAGTCTTACAACAGCTCTTTTTATTTGTTCCGCTTTGTGGTTTCTGCAAGTAAAGTACACAGTCAGCACCATTTAAGGGGCTGTTTGGAGTCAGACGCCTTGCACTTTTTTTTGGTGGCAATAACTATATATACTCTAGTAAATAGAAGGTATAAAAGCACAAGTGTAAGTGGAAAACCTTGATCTATTCAGGCTTCTGAGAAGCATTTAGGCATTAACTCAGGAAGGAATAGTGTGGAAATCTTGCATATTCTTTCACTCTTCATTTCTTCGGTACCTAAAAATATTCCTTAGCTTCACCATTAAGCCAGGTGTGATGAGGGCAAGGTAAGCCAGCATGAAAGCAGAGGTTGCTCTTCTTTTCAGAACAAAAATATCCAAATAAATCAGTATGTACTGACATACATAACCAAGGATCTGGGTTGTGTTCAAGGAAGCTGTGAGCTGGGGGTGGTTTCTTGGAAGTAGAAGAGGACTTGTGTAACTTTGGGGAAGAAGCACTATTTTGGGCAGTGGCTCTTTCAACTGCAAGGAGCACAAAATTTGGAGACTCTCATTGCTCCAATAAACCTCAGTATCCAACAATTAGCAAATCCTTGTTAGGAGCTTTTTTCTCTGAATATATTCTGCATGTTTGTGTCTTCTGTTTTATTCATGTGCAAAGGAAGACTACAAAGATTATTCTTTTTTCTGTTCCTTTTTTTTCCAGTGAAACGAGTTAATCAAAACTAGTTTTAAAATTTATTTTTTCCCCTTCACTGTTCCCTCTCAGCTTCAGTTGATTGGTTTCCAAGCCTGATTTCTCATGTCCTGTAAATAAAACAAAGGGATGAGAGTTGGAATATTTCTGATGCACTTATATAAGATGCACAGGGAACAAATTCCAAAGGAGACAATCACAGATGTCCTCAGTATGGAAGACTACATTTGGCTTAAGTTCCAGAATTAATGACTGTGCAGTTAGTTATTGTTAAAATTGGATTTACTGCCAAGTTTGTTAAAAAGCACCAGTAATTAATATTGAAAATATTTTCTTCCTATATAAGCTAATGCGGTCGTATCTTGGGAGTCAGCTTGCATCATGATTTGATTGCTACAGCCCAGATTTTATTGGCATCTTTGGTTATTCTTTTCAAATAATTGTCTTGTGTTTTCATTTGATCAGTTAAATTTTTAGTTACTGAAAAAAAGTTATTCCGATGCCAAGTAGAAGTAGCTCACGTATAACAGAAACTGATAATTTAGTGGAATGACTGTTCTGGATGATGAGCAGAGCCTGGAGAGAAAAGTTAAGGACCACGACAGTCAAAGCTGCTCTTTGGAGTACAAATGAATCTCCTTCACCACAGCATAATGAAAGAAATGGGACTCAAAGTTACTCAAAGAAACCTTTCTGATTAAGAGAGGAATTTATTACACTTGTATCAGATGCTAACAAAGGAAAAAAATGTCTCCTTTTCAAACTAGTTTCTTGGGAAATTATAGAAGTTATAGAACCAGAGAATCATAGAATATTCCAAGTTGGAAAGGATCATCCAAGGATCATCCAAGTCCAACTTCTGGCCGCAGGACAGTCCTCAAGAGTCACACTATGTGCCTGAGAGCATTGTCCAAACACTTCTTGAACTCTGTCAGGCTTGGTGCTGTGACCACTTCCCCGGGAAACTGTTCCAGTGCCCAGCCACCCTCTGGGTAAAGAGCCTTTCCCTAATATCCAACCTAAACCTTCATTGCCAGGACTGGACTCCTCGGATTCCTACCCATGGTCACCAGAGAGGAGAGATTGGTGCTGGCCCTCCTCTTCTCCTTGTTAGAGAGCTCTTCACTGCTATGAGGACTCCCGTCAGTCTCCTCTTCTCCAGGCTGAGCAGAGCAGCTGACATCAGCCACTCCTCATGCGGCTTCCCCTCAAGGCCCTTCACCATATTTGTAGCCCTTCTTTGGATGCTAAAGGAGATAAATGTGGTCTGCAAGGCTGTTAACAAACTCTCATGTTGGGATATGCAGAGAAAGCCACAGCAGGCTTTGTTAGCCAGAGGAGGACTCGACTCAACCTCAGTTAAGATTATAATGATGGCAGGAACTGTAGACCCCCTTCTCCTTTCTCTGTCTGCTCTCATGAGGAAGATAAGACACTTGCTTAAAAGACATCCTTGCTACATCCTGAGCAGGAGTACATGGGATCATCGGCTTTAAACTGACAGATTTTCTAGCTGGGTTTCAGTGGCTTGTTGGTTTTTTTTGTTTTGTTCTTTTTTTTCAGTGCTGCTGTTGCAAAACTGGGTGATTTCATGACTCTCTGAGGTAAGGGTAAGACTCAAGTCCCAAGTCCATCACTCAGAGACTCTGTGGTCTAATAACTCCCAAGAGTCAGCCAAAACTCTTTATTGAACCTCATCTTCTGATTTGAATTGTATAGACGTGTTTCTCTTTGCTAAAACTTTGATGAACTTCCCCTCAACAGCTGCATGGAAGAAATATTTGATGGAAGGCTCAATTTCAAACTGATGCAATAGACTCCAAACTATCTTTCCAGAACCAAGGTCTTGCTAATTGCCCTATAGCTTCTTCTTGTCTGCTAATAGAACATTTAAACTGGTTTCAAATTGCTTCTCTTGAAAGCTGGACATTAATTAAGTTTGTTCCTATGAAAGCACCTTAAGCATCTTTGCCCACTCACTTTCTTATTTGTTTATGCACTTGCACTATAAAAATAATTCATTAAAAGAAAAATGGAAATCATGTTCAGATGCAGAATAAAGTCTCCTCAGTTACTGAGCTTGAAATGCTGCCATAAAAAGCAATTCTTTCTGATGAGACACATTTTGTAATGTTTAATGAAAGGTAAAATGAAGACTTAAAAAAATGATAGATCATAAAAAATCCCATACTTAATGCAGCACAAGGGAGAGAGATTCATTGTTCTGGTGCATGCACATTTAGGAAGGGTTTTCTGTGGCATATCTTTAACTCAATCAACTTTGCAAAATCTGTTTTAGGTGAAGAGTAGCAGTGATTCTATTTTTTTTTATTCTTCATATTACCACTCAATTATCTTCCTTTTGTAATTTTTATGTACATATATAAATGATGTGTGTGATATGTATATATGTATTTGTCATATTCAAATAGACAGCTGGACTGAGCCTTCTCTGTTCTAGCATCCTCTAAATTTCTACAAATGTGGTTTATTCCTTGTATTTTGGTTTTTCTTTTGATTCTTTGTTTATTTAGCTAATGATTATGCTTTTGTTTGAGATCCTCTGAATAGGGCATCTCACAGATCCCATGGCCATGATAGGTAGAAGATGCTTGAAGACATTCAAAACTTGACTTGACATGAACAACCTGGTCTAGTCCAACCATCTTTGAGTAGGAGGTTGGATTAGGGACCTCCAGAGGTCCTTTCCAAACCAAATTACCCTGGGATTCTGTGATACTTTATTTTCTGTAGGCCAGCTGGGACAACGCTGGTATAAAGCTGTTAACAGAAGAAGATTACCTGTATGATTTAGTTTGGAAGGGAAGAACTCAGCAGCCTTTGCCTCAAATGCAAAGGAAGGCAAATCAACTCTTCTGCTGAAAAGACATGATTGGATTCTCTCAATCCTTATAATTTAAAATTAATAAGAGAATGATGAGATTTAAATTGTTCAAGAGATATTAAAAATGAGTGGACTTCAGAGAAAACTGATTGATGATAAAAGGAGGCAATAATAAGACTATGAATAGTGAAGTAGTTCTTTTTGCTCAGAAAGTCTTTTGGTGAAGCTGAGTGAAGTCTGAGGGCAAGATTTTGGATCTAGGTTAGCAGACTTATTATTTGGCTGCAAAAGATAAATATCCAATCTTGTTTTGGATGACTAGTGACAAATTTATTCATTCTCTCTTATTCCAGTCACCAGAACAGAAAAACATTTCGACAAAAACATCTACTCAACTAAATGAATTGAGCTGTGTCACACACTGGAAAGGTTGGAGTTCCTATGTCATATATATGAACTTTTTTTCTCTAGTATAGCATGTAAAAAATCCAGGCATCTTTTCTCAGTGACTATAGGTTCCACATTAAAATTCGTCTCCTAAAAATTCAGTGCATAATTAATTTAGAATACTGCAAAAACATTTCTATGAATTTATCTATTAAGTAAACATGGTCTGGTAGTCTCAAAGGCCAGGTTCTTTCCAGAAGAGAACCTCTTCAGCCCTCAGGGAGACATTTGAGAAGTCTGGACACAAAACTATAAAGGGGAGGTAAAGATTTTTAAAGGAACTAATAGCTCTAGGAAATTAATGCAATGGAATTTGACAACTTTATAATTTATATTTAAAAGTTATAGCTTAAACTTTATAATTAAAAGCAAATCATCAGATTAAGAAGATTATTTATGTAGCTATTCAAAGCTAATTCTTGCAGCTCATTGCATCTGTTGTTTTCACCAAAGATAAAAAAAATAAGATCATATCAGCAGAAATAAGTGATGACAAAAGAAATGAGGTTCATTATCAAGGTAGAGGAGTATTGGATTAAAATACAAAAAGATTTTCTTCTCATGAAGACTAGAAAAACTGCCATAGGATGCAATTTGGAGGAAGGTTTAGAAGTTTTAAGGTCTGTTGTAAAACCAAGTGTTTTCAGCAGAAAACAAGAGAGGGAAGATGCACATCTTTGATTGTTTACAATGACTGTGACCCACCAGAGCCAGGCTGCCAGGAGAAAATATACTGGGGTGTTTTAGGTGGGATTTCTCCATATCCAGAGGGAAATTTTAGTGCCATTGTAACTGACCTGGAATACAATTTATATCTCTCACAAGCATTATTCAAGAGGGCTATTAAATGTAGAATATGGTTACTAGAATGGAAGAATAGAGATACTATGTTAAAAAAAAAAAAAAATATATATATATATATAAAAGCATCCTTTCTTCTGAGCAGCAAAATGAAAGCTAGAACGGGATGTAATTATTGTTTATAAATATCTCCAAGCAGGTAAATTCCAGGAAGAGATAGAAGCCAAAGGACAAATGGAGTATAAATTGATCATAAATATGGTTAGGCAGGGAATTAGAAGCAGCCTTGGAGGAAGGATATTAAGGCAGATCAGCTGTTCTCTTGGAGTAGTAGGTACAGATCACATAACTAATTTTAAGAGAGGGTTTGATAAATGCATGACTAGTGTGATATGACATGACTTCCTGTGATGATTGAGGGCTGGAACTGATTACCCAGGAGATCAGTTCCTAAGTGGATGGATAATTGGTGGAGAAAAGAGGGAATAAGCCAAGCAGCACATAGAATTGGGACCTGGATAGAGAGAAAGCCAGAGACTGGAATTCATTTACCCATTTAGAAGGTAGATATATGGTTTAAGAGAGTCTTTTATGTTCACCCTGTAGACAACACAGAGGAATCAGCACTTTCAAAGGGCAATTCATCCCACCAAAACAGCAGCATATAAAATCAGGGTATTTATCCTGTGCAACCTGCTCTAGGTGAACCTGCTTAGCAAGGGGGTTGGTCGAGGTGATCTCTGAGGTCTTTTTCAACCCCAGCCATTCTGTGATTCTGTGAGTTATCTTGTGAAGAGAATTATCTTTTTCTAAGTCCTTCTTTTTTGAAAATAGCAAGAACATAAAAGGCAATCTTACAAGCCTAGATTTTCAATGGCTGCAGTTAGCTGAAATGAATCTCGCCATATCTAAAGGAAAATGTGTGAATAAATGGGGAGATATAGAGGGAGATGTGAGGTATTCTTCTGCAGAGAGAAAAACGAGGGCAGTGATTTAAGCTAATTTCTGTAGTTTTATAATAACCTTGATATTTATTCAACATATAAATTACATTTGCAAGTGATTTCCTTGGCAATAGAAGTGAATTGATAATGACAGTGTGTGCCTCAGAGAAGTCCTGTTAAATATGTGTGTTAGAAGAGTTGGAAGGTGAACACTTCATCTAAGTTTAGGAAAATCATTCTTTTCTAATTTTCTGTCAATGTTTCTTAAAGTTACAAAGCTGTTGCTACCTAATTTTCAATGCATTTGTTCTGAGGAGAAATGGAAGCTTATATATCTATTTTAAGAAATTAAGTTTTGAACCAACTAACTGTCCTCTACCACATTTACTATAAACCCCCACTTGTTTCTTATGTTAATCTGGGCGCTGAGTTCTGCAAAATTTTGCAATTTGTCCTCTGGTGTATCCATAGAATTATGGGTTGTATTGAAAAGGACCTTAAGGAACAACTAGTTCCAACTTCTCTGGGATACTTGAAGGGGGTCTACAAGAGGCATGGAAAGGGACTTTTGACATGGGTATATAGGGGTAGAACAAGAGGTGATGGCTTTAAACTGAAAGAGAACAGGTTTAGATTGGACATTAGAAAAAATTCCTACTGTGAGCATAGTGAGACACAGGAAAATGTTTCCCAGATAAGCTGAGGATGCCTTATCCCTGGAAGTGCTCAAGGTCAGGCTGGATGGGGCTTTGAGCAACCTGGTCTAGTGGAAGGTGTCTCTACCCATGGCAGGATGGTGGGAACTGGATGGTTTTTAAGGTCCTTTCCAATCCAAACCATTCTAGGATCATTCTATGATTCTTATTGCCCTTAACATCTCTGGACAGAATTATTTTTATATGGGCATTACTGTTTCTAACCTAATCCCTGTTTGCTTAGAGAATTTCTCTGTATTCTTTCCAGATTACCTGTACTCACTTCAACCCTCTGCAGGCTCCCTGTTTGTGTTTAAGTTTGTCCAGGAGTACCTCGTTCATCCATGCAGGTGTCCTGGCATTTTTGCCCAACTTCTTCATTGGGATGTATTGCTCCCAAGGTTGGACAAGGTGATCCTTAAATGCTCACGAGCTTTCTTGGGCCCCTCTTCCCTCCAGGTCTTTATCCCATGGTACTCTACTAAGCAGATTCCTGAAGAGGCCGAAGTCTGCTCCCCAGAGGTCCATGGCAGTGAGCTTGTGCACCCTCCATGCTGCCCTAAGGATCTTGAGCTCCACCTTTTCATGGTCACTGCAGCCAAGGCTGCCCTTGAGCTTCACATTCCCCACCAGCCCCTCCAACATATTCCAGGAACCTTCTGCATTGCTTATGCCCTGCTGTGTTCTCCCTCCAACAGATATCAGAGTGTTTGAAGTCCCCCATGAGAACCATGGCTTGTGAACATGAGGCTGCTGCTACATCTGCTTCATCTTTCTGGTTGGGTGTCCTGTAGCAGACCCCACTATCATGTCACCTGTTCTTGCCCTTCCTTTAATCCTGACCTGTAGGCACTTGGTTGACTCCTCATCCATCCCCAGGTGAGGTCCATGCACTCCAGCAGGTCATTGGCATAGAAGGCAACACTGCCTCTTCCTCTCCCCTGCCTGTTCCTTCTAAAGAGCCCATATCCTTCCATCCTAACACTCCATTGTCATAGGAGCCATCCCACCACATCCCTGTGGTGCCAGCAAGATCACAGCCCTACAGGCTTGTGCACAGCTCTAACACCTCTTGTTTATTCCCTGTGCCAACTCACTGCCTAGAGTGGCTGAAATTCCTTTGTGGGGCTCTTCAGGGGCCCTTCTGTCGTCGTCTCCAGTCTCTGGGCATCTCCTGCTGGCACTGGCATCCAACTGGTGGGATGGATTGAGGTCCTTTCCCCCTGCCCTATTAGAGGCAATTACTACAATACAGAAAGTGCACTTACAACAGTGATTTGCAATTTCCTCCAAACCACACAGACATCAAAGCTTGTGAGACACATGAATGAACAATTTCAAATGCATGCCAAATTGGGCAAAAAGACAAGGGGCAAGATCAATAGCAAATACCAAACAGAAGGAAAATGTTTCTTTCTTATGTAAAGGAACAGTGATTCTTAGCAAAAATCATTAAACGTTGTATTGTTCCTGCTATGCCATGCAAATGAAAGAATTCTATTTAATCTCTGCAGGGAGTTGTTTGTCTGAGAGTATTCTTTTCTTAGCTATGACCAAAAGCCAGTTCAAAGTTACTTTGAAAATACCAGTCACACAAGCACACACATGCACACCCTTTGTCTTTTTGCTTCTTCTAGAGGTCACACACTTCACCTGCATCTTCCTACCTCCCACACTGACCTTATGCAAACCATTAAAATGGAAGAACTACTGATACCTCCAGGCTGAAATACTGATATCAGCTGTTACCCTCTCCCAAGGCAGGTGCTCATAGCAGTGCTGGTCTCTTGTGTCAGGTGGCAGAAGCCAATGAATAAAACTTCTACCTCTGCCTTCTACGGCTGCCCTCACCTTGTCACAAACTCTGTGTAGTCCCAGCTGAAGTGATGCAATCCCTCACGGTAGAAGTGGGCTCTTCTCACCAAGAAGGTTAAAAATCACAAACTTCATGTTCTGACCATCACAAATGATGTCTCAACTATATCACTCTTCATTCCAGGGAAGAAAATTTGGGGATTTTGTCATTTTAGAGATGAAGGAATTGAGTAGAGGTGTACGAGGTACTGTTGCTGCATCCACTCATGCTACTATTTCCATTTCCCATGCAAGCAATAATTGAGGGACAGAATCAATATAAAACTCCTCCTTACACCCCGTGTTTCAAGCACTCAAGCTACAGCAGGTAACACACAGGGCTATCTCAGCCAGAGTTACTTGTCCTTAAAGAAGTGGATGTCCAGCTGGCTTTCTAGCAATTGGCCATTACAATGGAATATTCACTGCATTGAATTTACTGAGCCTGGACAAAGTTGGCTTGGTTGGGTTAGTTTGTTGGCACATTTGCATTCTGCAGCAGACAGAGGTTTGTTTTAATTACTTAGAAGTGTTGCATGCACACAAATCATTACCAACCATTTGCTTGTAATGCAGACACGCTAGGGGAAGAGCTTCTGCCAAGCTAGTATGACTGGGCCAGTATTTTACTGTGATTGATACCTTGCAACTGAAAAATCAGAGGGTTTTATTACTTTTTTTTGATTGTTTTTGGCCTCCCAACTGCCCCTAGCATTCTGGCTTATATATTTGACCTGAACATCTGCAACAGAATGAGAAAATGAGAGGACTCCCTTCACACAATC
>QWTY01031165.1:0-12156 GCA_008033365.1 Pseudorectes ferrugineus
CATATTATGAAGAGAAAATTGGGTTCTGGGTAGCCAGAAAGATTTAATTAAAAAACACGATATAAAATTAATGCAGCCCATCTTCAGCTTCCTTGCAATCTGAATAGCTGTAAACAAGGGGCTCTGACTGGCTGTGCCAGTGGATCCAGGGAATTAGTGTGCTCTGTATGTTTTTCAAGTATTGACTGAATTTTGAATTATGTGTCCAGATACTCTCATGAGAGCTGTTCCCATGCTTGAGGGCTAGAAGACTGGAATTCTTTTTTCCTCCAATTTGCAGTGCCCTTTGGGGCCAACACACACTCATACATTCTTAGTATTGTGATTTTTTTCAGTTGTGCTTGTCTCTAAACACAACAGTAAATTGAGACATCTCTGTTTTCAAGGGAAGTATAATCTCCTGGAATGCAGCTCATTTTGGGGGCTGGCAGTGGCCCTTTCTCCATAGTAGCAGAGGGATGGTGGTGTCACAATTGCAGATTTCTTGCTCTTGGTATCCGAAAGTACTGGGGTGACCTTGGTTTTATTTGGATTAATTTGGAACCAGGTCTTTGCTTTCTTCTCAGGGTTTTCATCTCAATGGGACCTCTGTGAGAAACATTTTAACTAAGCTTTTATTAGGCTACTGCAACCTTTTATCAGTAGAAGCACTACACATCTTAACTGAAGGCCTGTATTAAAAGTTTGTTTTCATTCAAGGTTTGTTTTTTCTTTCTTTTTTTTTCCTGGTAGTGCTGACTACACCCACATTTACACCTTCCAAATACTATTTGCAAGGCTGGTTGTTTAGGGTTTTTTTAATCTTAAAGCTTTTACTGCTTTGCTAACTTTTAAAAACTGTGTGTCATTCTGTTTGACAACTCTTCAGTCTCTGCGTGTCACCAAGTACTGTTTGAGTAGTAAATGATGGTTCCAAATTTAAGAGCTTCAAATTAATGACTGGTGTGAAGCAGCAGAATGACATCTAAAATGAATGAAAATGTATTGTCAAGGAGTGATTAAAGAAGTAGCTGAAATCATGCCTAAACGTGAAAGGAAGTGGAATAATTGGATAGTGGTCTGTTCCCTGTTCAAAAATTTAACTTCTCTCAGCCTAACAAATGAGTGGTATCCTGGATACTCTGGTTTCAGTGGCAGTACCTCACTGGTAAGTGTGGGTTACTCACGATTTGTTTTGGTTCAGATAAAGGTTAAGGCTGGTTGAGTATAAACTGACAGTGGGAAGCTGATTTTCACCCCCACCCTCAGCCCCCAAGGCTGAGCTGTCAGTCAGGATCCATGGTGAATGGCAGCATTTCAGGAGAGGTTCCATGTCAGGTGTGCTGTCAGCAGAACCTGCTCTTCTTGGTGAGCACCAGGGTTTCGTGCTCTGTGTGCTCATCACCCCTGAAAAGTGGGAATTTTGGGGTGTCTGAGTGGATCTGGGTCTACTTATGAGCACACAGTGTGTATTCATCAGCTGTCCTGTTAGACATTAATACAAGTCTGTGGAGAAAGCTGAATATATTTCAGCTGGCAGTTTAAAAGAATCAAGCATGTTTGGCCTTATTTCTGGTGGTTTTTTATGAGACAGAGCTTTTCTTTTGCAACTTAGTCATCTTCTCACCTTGCTTTTGTATTGCAGCTATCATGAATCCTTTCAGATTGAATTACTGTCTTCATTTTAAACAAATGAAAGTATATTTCAACGTTTATGATTTGTTGAAGCAGACAATTGGCAGAGGGAAATTGAAGTTTTGGGCATAAGTTGGAGGAAGTTGGCAGGCAGAATGCTCCAGTGCAGAACCCAAAGCTGCAGTAGAGGTAAATATTCACAGAAAAATGTAAATGGATTGTTTGCTACTCTTCCATTACATCAGTAAAGATTTAATCAGCTTCAGGTGAGGTTTTATCCATTATAGTTTTATAGTAGTGGTTTAAGTAATCAGGCAAGGCTGAAAATGAGATTTAAAACCTTTGATACTATAAGATATTCCAGCCTTCCAGGCACAACATTTAATTATACCAGGCAGAGTTTGCTTTGGCTTTAATGAACAGTTGTGTCTGTGTAGACCAGTTGGGTTTAAAGGAGAGGAATTCACACAACTGCCCCAAGCTGGAAGAGCACCTTCCATGGGAAAAACTCTTCAGCCTCCGTGGCCTGCAGTTCAGTCAGTGACTGAAAATCCTTTGTGTGAGGGACAGGAGTAAGGGATGTGGTGGTTCTGAGAGGTGACCTGGGGTGAGAGTGTGGGAGGGAACAGCTCTGCTGTTGTCTGCTGAGTGCCCTTTAGCACCAGAGCCCTTTGGTGACCTTTGGCAAATCACATAAGCTGTCTGCACCTTGTCTTCTGTGCAAAGAGAATTTGCCTTCTTCACAGTAGTGTTTTGAGACCTAATTAAGATTTTCCAAGCGCTTCCAGAACCTCAGATGAAAGGCATGCACAGAAAGCATTATAATTAACAGGAGCTTATCAGCTGAGCTTTACAGAATTAATTCTCATAAATATAAAACTAAATGCTTTGTAAGAAGCTTTTCTCTACATTCCATCCCTAAAAAGCATCATTTGTGGATATGATATTTTAAGATTAGTAAAAAGAAATGTTTATTTTCTCGTACTGGGATATTCTTCTGAGTGCTCTCATGCCTTATTGTGTTAGGGATCTTGAGATTTGGGAGTGTGTGCATTGCTCCAGGATATATCCACATAAGGAGAAAAATTGATTAGACTGTGTTTGCAGATAGTTTCCCACTTCTGCTATAAACATAGGATTGTTTTCAAATTATTTTCTATTTCTCGAAGACAAAACCCCAACAAGTTAAAAATTAATCAACTTTACTGCCGCTTCCTGTGGATTTTCTTTTTCTACCTTTGGCATATTCAAGTACTGCTGCTGCCAGAGGGAGAGGTGGAGCTGCTGATGACTTTTAAGGCCATTTGTTACTCCATCTATATGGTAAACATAGGAGTGACTGGACCTACATCAGAATCAGGATGGCTGCATGACTGGTATTGGAAGGAAGTTGTAGCTCGAGGTATACCAAGGGTCTGCTGCCAGTACTGGGGAGTTACAGCAAAAAAAAAGCAAGGAGCAGGAGTGGTGGGTGCAGTCCCACTGCTCCAGAGTGCACCCTAATGAGTACTGAGTGTTTGTGTATCACTGAGCTCATAGCCATTCTTGTCCTTACTTTAATATCAGCACAAGGCCCAGTTCCTACTCTAGACAAACACGGAATTTTATAGATTGGGCCCAATACATGATGACTGCGATTAGGATTTTTTACTCTCTGGAATTTAAACCATAAAAATTTTCCTTCCAGAATGGATCTGATCTGCAAGTGTTTTCAGGGGACATGCAATAGAATCATGTTTAATTACCTGGGTGGTCTGCTGGGCAGGGCTGTTTTGTGTTTGTGTATAAAATCTGTCACCAGCCGTTCTTCCACAGTAGTCTGTTGTCTGGTAGGAAATGTATGTCAAGCAGAATCAATATTATTATTCCTTTTGGCTTGTCTCTGCTTTTAAGGATAACTGGAAAATAGTCTGTGTGGTGGGGCACTGAGACTGTTTGTCACAATGCTTTTATTGTCCTGCTCAGCTGCAGTGTAACATTCATTTAGTGCTCTCGGAGCGTGGCATTTCCGTTTGCAATGCAGCACAAGGGAATTCTGATTTCATTTCCTAGAAGATTTTGGCAAAATTAGAAGGCAAGTAACTTATCTTTGTCATATTTTGGCTGGATGTTTTCTTTTCTGTTTTCTGGTTTGTTTTTTTTTTCCCCTTGGATCAGCAAAATGGAAAACAACTGCAGAGGCAGCACTGGATAATTTGGTTTCTTGGTTAGGTGGTGTTCAGGAGCAACAGGCAGTGATGATCCAGTGTCATGATGATGTGATGATGCAGACACAGGTATTTATTTACATTGTGCTGTGATTTATCACAGTATTTATCTGCCTTGAACTTAGCACTTTGCTTGCAGGCTTTAGGCACAGCTTAGCCTGTCTTAAATGCAGAGACTGTGCCTGTTAAAGCACTATTGGCTTGCCTAAAAATGAATAGAGAGATGTAGAAGGGGAGAGGGCTAGTGGGGTAGAATGGCGTGTGCTTACAATCAGTTCCCAGGTTTGCAGCCAGGGCTGGCTGCATGCCAGGAGAGCAGATATGATGGATAAGGAATGCCCTCTGTTTCCAAGGGTCAGCCTCAGCCAGAGCAGTGACTGGCACTGGATCCACAGGTGGCGTTCCTTGGTGAGAGAGGACGAGGTGCTACAGCCTGAACTATGGTTGTGTGCATGGGTGGACATGCAAGACCTTGGGGAGGCAAAGAGCAATGAATTTCCTCTCTTTGGCTTCTTTCCTTTCCTCTCTGCTCAGGACAAGTCGTTCTGGCACACTGATTTTGTTGTGCCCAGCAGCCCAGGGTGAGACAGTGGTATCCTTAGGAGGAGGGTTGGTTTCCCACAGGGAGAGCAGCCCCATCAGAGCTGTGCCCTTGCTTGTGGGTGTGTTGTGCCCATCCTGCAGCATCAGGAGCTGTGGTTGAAGTGGCTCAACGCTGGGGTAAACAAACAAGCAAACCTTTACTTATCCAAGCACAAATTCATAGAATTAATGGTTCTATACATTGCTTTGTGCAACTCAGACTTCTTAGGATAAGAAATATTTTTTCAAATTTAGTTTCTGGTTGGTTTTGATAGTTAGGATTCAACTCTGGCCTGAATTCAAATTGTATTGATTCTGATTTTGCCAGGTAATATTGTAGCACGTTTATTTATTTTACTGGCTAATGCAATTGAACAGTACAAGCCCAAGGGTGAAAGCAGCCATCTTAGTAAAAATTGATTTATCTACTCTACAACAGGATATGTTCTTTGTATCTCAATGATGCAAAACTGATAGAGCTAAGGTAAATCAATCTTCCACTGCCGGTTAGGCTGCAGGGTGGAAAAAACTATAATATTTGAGAAATAAATAGGAATATTTAGCTTCTTTGAAGAAGTATTTTAACATTTATGACACTTTCCTTGTTGTCAGACTCTTTTTGCATCCTTCAGAATATCTGAGTCTCAATCTCAAAGGTTACAAGGTTGTTTCAAGCACCCCTTGACTAGCCTTAATATGCTGAAATTGAAACACAACAGAAAAGAAAACTCCCAGTGAAATGCAGAAGATTTTTACCTTTACATTGGTTAACATTATTTTTAAGGTCTCCTTTATGCATTCAGTCACTTAGGACCTGTCAGCACATCCTTTATGAGCAGTTGCACTGTGTGAAGCTGCACTCTTGGTCACTTTTATTTTTGTTATTTATTTGTCTGATTTATTTTTAACTGGGGAACATTTATGGGAGTGACAGACAGTGGAATTTTCTTTCATTCACGCAGCAGCATGCAGGAACAGCACAAGGCATTAGAAAATACTGCAATAAAATCATAAAAATGAGCCAGCAGCTGCATGGATTGAAGCTGTAATGATGGGACTGTTATTGTTTTATTTGAAATGCATCAGATTCTAAGTCAGTGGGATCTTCCTGAATTAACAGCCCTTCTAATTAAGGGAGAAAGGTTAAATTGTGATCTTGCAGTGACATAAAGTCAAAAAGCTTTGTATAGATGGGTGGAAGGCTGCTGATTGCATGGAGAAAGGGGTGATATGAATGGATGGCACGGAGCTGCTGGTGGGGATGGCAAATTGATGAAAAGCAAAGATTCATCGACTTAGAGGCTGCCTGGATGATTCATGTTAAATTATGGTGAGTGCAGTTGGGGCACGTGTGAGACGTTTTCCTTTCTAACCATAAATGAAATAAACCATGTACCAGTCGGGTTGCATTAATCAATTGTGAACCATTTGTTTATTCAGTTCTGTTTTGTAGCACTGCAGATAAGATGAGTACACATACACAAATAAAGGCAAAACTAGCCTAATATACAGTGATTCATATAAAGCACAATTTTAATTCCAAAGTGCACTTGGGGGATGTCTTACATGTCAGATAATAGATTGTATTTTCTTTTTAATTGATTATGCACCTAACAGATTCTGACTTTCTGGCAGAGGAATTGTTGGCTTTCTTTGCCACAGATTTATGCCACAGACTATTACAGTGTAGAAAATGGGAATACTGAAGGATTTAAGAGGCTTGTTTTCTGTAAATTCTTACTCTTCACTATTGAAAAAATTTGCAGGGGCAGCTGTGCATTTACTCATCATGGATTTTTTTCCTTGGATTCAGCTTTAGGTTAGAGGTAGACAAGTAGAATTGAAGCAAAGGTGTGTGTATCTTGTCAAATGTAACAAAATATCATGTTTTCATGTTTTAACTTAACATATAGAGTTAAATGAATCATTGAGTGACCTGGGTGGGAAGGGACCTTAAAGATAATCTTGTTCCAACCATGGGCAGGGACACTTTCCACTACAGGAAGTTGATCAGAGCTCAATCCAACCTGGCCTTAAACACTTCCAGGGATGCAGCAAGCACAGCTTCTCTGGACAACTTGTTCCAGTGCCTCACAGTCTGCTTAAAATGAGCAGAATGGTTCAAATACCTACAGAAGAGTTATGAAGTGTTGAAGAACCTTTTAAAAAATGTTAAGAACAGAAACTTTACATTCAAAGCATGCAACAGAATCTGGTAAAGCATCCCCTCTTCAAAATTCCCTGTTCAAAATTTACTGGAAGCAAAACCCAGAGATTTGTGTGAATGGGAAGAGATATCCCAAGAGTGGGGAGTTCCTCTGTGAGCAAATTCCACTGTAAATGACCATTTATGTCTGTGGTGTAGTGAAGGCTATCCCATGGAGTCTGCAAATCCAGACAGGCTCCACTGTACAGCCAGGGATAGCTCTGGGATTAAAGCTGCTCCTGAACCGAATCACATTGGGGATCTCAGCTGCCTGTGTGAGGTCTCGTGCTAATCAGGAAGCCATGGACATCTAGTATGGGATGCTCAGGTCTAGTTCTGTGGATAATTCCCTTTTCTCCTCTTTTAAAGCTCTTTAAAAGCATCTTTCATCTCCTATATTCATGATCAGATGCTTTGAGCCAAGAAGCTCTGTCTTTAAAGTGTCAAAAAATCCATTCTTTGTATGATTTCCTGTCACTCCTATTTCAAGACTTCATCAAGTCAATCATTTTGACAACCTGACACCAGCCAGACACACCACTGGTGAAAATTTATACATAGGATTGTTCCTGGTTTTGCATGGTGAAACAACTTATTAGACTTTCATACCTTCTAATTTTATTATTTTTGAAATAAAAAATGTTCTTTTGTAGGGAATTGAAAAAAACTGAGCTCGAGTTTATAGCAGATAAGTTTTGGAAATATGGTGAACCAGGAAGCTGCTAGACAATTCTCTGGTTCTTTCAGCAGTCAGACTGTATTTCACATCACAGTTTACATTACAGATAATGTTAAACAGCATATGGTAACATTCTTTGGATTAAATCCTAGTTCTTCCTGAGTTAGGGACAGAATTCACATCAATTTCAAAATCATACTCATTGCCTGATTCATAATGAATATTCTTCCAAAAAATGGTATCCTTGGGAGAAATTTTAGCTTGCAAAAAGCAGGAATGCAAGTTGTCACTAGAGTCTTGTGGAGAAAGCAGAGAGTGAACAAGTATTAACTATTTCCTGCTGGGCAGTTCAGCATGGCCAGGAAAGGCTCAGAGCTCAGTTCTAGAAGCTGCTTGTGGTTCTGCAGCTCAGCTGTGGTTTTTAAGCTCTCACGATCCATCTGTTGTAAACAGTGACAAACATGAATTCATTGCTTTCTTTCTGTATTCCTAATTTTTGGCATACATAAGAGATCAGAGAGAGATTTGGTTGGCTCTAAACAAGCAAAATGATGCAACTGGGTTTGTGGCGCTCTCAAACCACAGAATAACGGTACTGTAAATTATTTCATGTGTTTTCCCTGAGCTCATTCCATCCAGCTTGGTAATTAGGTCCGTGAGGGCCGAATGCAGGCCAGATGAAATCACTTGCATTCCACCTGCCTGCACTGGAGCAGACTTTGGACTATATATAATATGTGGGAGTAAGCGATAAGATCACCATGAATAGTCCCTCTGTTCAGTAATGATCATGGGGAATTCTAAGAATGTCTGAAGAGAAGCATCTTTCTTTTGGAAGGAATTTATTCGTAGCTTTAGGAGATTTAGGTTTCGAGGAGGTTATAAAGTGCCTATGCAGACTATTGCCTGTATTTTAAATATAAATAAAACTTATAAAATAAAACCCCAAATTGTTGCTGTCGAGCTGTTTCAAGTGGAGAATTTCTTTCATCAGAACGATAGCAAATTTACTTTGAAAAGTATAAAAGTATGCCTTCCAATTTTTCCATGGCAAGCTTCCTTATAGTGGGCACAATCACAGGATTAAATTTGTGCAAGGTGAAAAGATCAAGGCCTTTCTGTATTGGGGTGCAACTTTACACAACCTCCAAGTGGTCTTCCTAGAAGTCCTAAGTGAAATTCTTGTATAAGGCTTTGTTTTGAGAACACACTGAACTGACAACATAATTTCAATACGGGATGCTTTGGACTGATCCTTTTTTTTTTTTCTTTTTCCAGTGTCAGTTAGAAAGAAGTGCTTGACAATCTACCTTTTTTTTAAAATTATGTTGGGTAATCTTTTGTATAAAACTTCACAGAAAATCACTGTAAATAAGAATGATCCCTGAAGTTTTATGTGGCATTTTATTGGAAACCATTACAAAATGAAACAGGGTTAGCATAAAGTTTGAGTGAGACGTAATTTATGCACTGAAATTGATGAGAAGATTCAAGTGATGAATTAAAATTTTTGCCAAAACTGTCTTATTAAATGAAATCCAAATTTTAACTGTTTACATCATATAGTCCAACCACTTGGATGAAGGTATATGCTTGTCTCTCTGCACGTTTGCATATTTCCTTTATACATTATTCTTGTTTATTTAGTATTATTATCTATTACATCTCTAAATACATCAAACTGAAAATGTCATCATAGTTTTTTATTGTTTATACTAGCAATGCTTAATACTTTTCAGATTGGAATTTCTTTACTCCAGTCCTGTATTAAATGTCTGTATATGTTTTTTATTCAGTTCCAACCAGGATCGTTTGACCATAGTGAGATCACGAATATTTGTGTGTGTCCATGAACTTTTCTTTGGATAAAAAGTTTCCAGTGCTGAAGCCATTACCATTCGAATGATGTGAAAATATGCAAAGCTCATTTATCAGGTATAAGCTCCTACAGGAATGCTCTTTAAAACGGGAAACAGCAGAAAGTTTAGTGAGTTCCACCAGTCCTGAGTTGCTACAGATGCATCTCGGACCAAGAGAGTTAAAATGAAAATATAAATAGGACAGCTCTACGTGCCTGTACATGCACAAGTGTGGATTCTCCTGGCACTGATGACCCTTAAGCCATTGGGCCAATAACAAACTTCAAGTTGACTTGAATAAATCACCGCCTAAGTGGTTTTAAAGGACAGAAATGGGCACACGCAACTCTCCAAAATCCTTTCTTATGCTCCAAGCGAGTTGTAATGAGAGTCACTCTATTCCTTTTTTCATTTATATTGGTGGTGGAAAAGGGTATAGAGGAGAAAATCTGTTTTGATCACAGTTTTATAAAGAAAAAGGAAATAACACAGACACTAAATGTAAAATATGCTACTTGTTTTATTGAGATTATATTATTTTGCCTTGACTTTATTATGTTGTCACAACCTTTTTATACTGCCAAACTATCCCCATCTAAAAAACATCGTAAATAATTCTGCAGCCATACTGGGGCCACCTTTTTCAGTTTTCAGGTTTAACCCTTAAGAACACAAGGTGAAAGTTTTGGGAATCATCACTTGGTATTTCTGCTTGATATTTTTTCTTTGCAGTCCTTCATGGAATTGTGCTACTCAGAGCCCACGGCCCTCACCAAGTATAAATAAATTTCCATTTCTATTTTCTATTTCTGTTCTATTTTCACTGGTTGCAGACTAGCTAGGGTTTAGTGCTTCATTTCTGTTCCGTGTATATTTTTTCTACCTTTTGAAAAAAAAACAGGTAGAAAACTTGGGTCCATTTGCAAGAAATCCCTGCGTGTTTTGCTGCTTTACCACTTTCCTTTGTGTGGCACTCTGGGAAGGATATCCCTTGAACCCTGCTGTGCTTGCGAGCCTTGGCAAAGGTCTGAGGGCCTCCCTAGGGGCATTTTCTGAGTGTGGAGAAGGGAGTGCACAGTCCAGTTTTAATCCCCTGATTTTGGCTGATGGTTTTGGTGCAATGATTTCGGTGTTCCTGCTCTGCAGTGGCAGGTTTTTATCCCTCCTGAGTCGCCCTGGAAGGAAGCAGTGATGCCTCAGAAGCAAACAGTGGGTTCCACCAGGGTGAGTGAGGCAGTTACTGCTGTGATCAAAGTATTTCCTTAGGTTTTTCCCTCTGTTCCTGCCACAGCCTGCTTTACAGAAGGTTTTTGTTTGTTATCTGTGGCAACCATAGGCTTCTGTTAGAGCATTCTGCCAATCTTTGCAGCTGGGGTGTGGGTATATGTTGATTTATTTCTTTTTTTCATTAAATGGCTTTGTGGGTTTGGAGATCTTCCTTTAATATTCTAACTTGAACACAGGAAATAATATAAAAGATTGAGTGCTGTGGGAAAGAGGAGTGATGTGTAACTCTGTCATTTCAACACACAATCAAAATCTTATCAGATACAGAATCTTAAAATTTGGAATACTCTCTTCCCCACATCAATTTGGACAGGGCTTTTACTGCTCCTCTTACAACCCCCTGTCGACAACAATGTTCCTTACAAAAGCAGCTTGAAATCACAGCCTTTACATCCCTTAAAACATTAATCCCTTGTTCCAACACGTTGTAAAATGTCAACTGCTTGTTAGCATGATGCACTTAAAGCACACATAAGGCAGCAGTGACGAAAAAGACAAATGTTCTGGCCTGCATGAAATAGAAATAGGAATGTGAGGATGCAGGTCCCTGTTGTATTGCCCTGGGTATAAAGTTTTCATAGCTTTCTTAGTTTGCTATTCCCTCAGCTGTGCTCATGTTTCTGCTCGTCAATCCAAGCCTTAACCCTCAGCACTGAACTCATATGAAAAAAAGAAGGAAAGAGGCAAGGTTTGGTTGGGGTTTTTCCCCTGTTAAAATAAAATAAAGACGCTGTAAAATGTGTTTGCCACTGGGAAATTGCAATGGTCAGCTTAAATTGTAGTCCTTGTGTAATTTCTGTGTTCCTTGTGTGATCCATACATATGGTTTGAATTCCCTAATGCAGGTGTTTGCACTTGGATTGACAAACCCCCCACTTTCCCTACTTGCTTGCTATGGGATTTTTAGGAATGTCTCTAAGAACATGTCTTCTTTCTGCTGCCAGAATTAGGACAAATTGATCCACATGATTTGGCCAGAAGTACTTTGTGGTCTAAAACCTATCAACACAACTCTCCAAGGAAAGAACAGCAGTACTGCTCTTCCCTCTCCCTCTTTGCTGTATCCCCATGTGAATGCTGGCCTTCTTATCTATCTTCCAAATGGTCCAGCAATTCTTGTATTAAGGCAGAAATTACTGCTCTGCCTGGAATTCTACTGCAGCACTTCCAGTCACAGGTTTTTTTTTGCTACAGCAAGAATAAAATATTTCAACTTTTAGGATACTGTACAGCTGACTACCCACACTGGGCACCAGAGAGATTCTGTATTGTTGGCTTTGGCAGTTGCTAGATCTAAATATTGCTCCATTATTTTTTTATTGTGCTCTCTTATAGCAACTGAATGTTTGAGTTTTTAGAAACAAACAGATGATGTTTGCTGTCCCCTCCCTCTGGGGTTCCTTTTCCTGGCGATGCTCTCGCAGTGCCATTCACGTGTCAGCTGCGCGTGGAGCCCCTTTGTTGTTGTGGTCTCTCTGCTGCCCAGGCTCCAGGAGCAAGGTTCACTGAGTGCACGGGTGCAGAGGCTGTGGTGGGAGCAGGACATCGCAGGGGCAGCTGTGCATTTGCTCATCGTGGATGTTTTCCCTTGGCTTCAGCTTTAGGTTAGAGGTAGACAAGTAGAATCGAAGCAAAGATGTGTGTATCTTGTGTTGGAGTGAGAGCGCCTCTGGACCCAGGCCCAGAGGAAAGCCAAAGCACAGGGGTTGAATTAAAGCCTTT